>CM076572.1:139210964-139332467 GCA_034641835.2 Pinus albicaulis | reverse complement strand
AATTTAAAGAAAATTATAAAGAACAGGGAGAAAAATTATCCGTTTCATTTATAGAACTTTTATCAAATCTCCGTGTACTGAAATGACACAACCAAAAAGAAACGAAAAGTTGATAGCATTGCCATAATTAGATAATGGAAAGTGTAAAGTTTGACCATGAACAAATAGTGACTTTTTAATAAAATAGCTTGCTTCAGGGTTGGGGCATAATAGACTTTTTAATAAAATAGCTTGCTTCAGGGTTGGGGCATAATAAAATTGGAAAATGAACATAGTTTGTTGAAACAATGTCTTGCAAATCAACATATACCTACTTTCTTGATAAAACCACTTGCCCCATATTTGGTAGGTATGAAAATGTGAGTTCAAATTTTGTGACATAATCCGTACAAACCATTACAAAGCTTTCTTATCAGAGACTTTGAAAGTCAAAATCATTTCAGGGTGTGATGTCATTTTTATTTGTTTTATATATTTATTTTTACTTTTATTATGTTGGAGATGTTTTTGGGTGAGAAAACACGGTTCATTCTATCTAATCAGAAAGCTTTCTTATCATTTTTCTAACCAATTATATTTTAACACGTGTTGATAAAATATTGAGAAATATTGAGAGTAAATTTAAGTAGCCCTACGTTCCTCAATTTCTCCACCGTCCTAACGATTCTCCAGAGATTATTTATTAATTTGACAATCAATTCTCCTGTTTTCTCCCAACTAGGCTCTGGTTTTGGTTAATCTTTGATGAATCTTAAAATAGAAAAGAGCCAAACTGCGCTAAGGATTTCAAGCTCGGAACCCCTACATGTGTTGTCGCACACGGAAAATCCATTCCGTTGTTTTCGCCCCCTGCTTGCCCCTGGTTAATTTTATTTTTCATGAATGCTATTACAGAAAAGCACCGAACTGTGCTATGTCTCTCAGAGTCGGAGTCTGGATTACGAAAATGTGTTTCCCCAAGTTTCTGAGAAATTACTTTTTCATGAATGATGTTACAAAAAAGCACCGAACTGTGCTACGTCTCTCAGACTCAGAGTCTAGATTGCAAAAATGCGTTTCCCCAAGCTTCTGAGGAGGAAAATCAGGGTCCAATGGAAGATGAGGAAAAATATTGTGAACACCCATGAGCAAGAGACGAATATGTTGGGAAAAATACTGAGAGGGGAGGGGGTGAATCAGTATTTAGTGCAGACTGAAATTTTTTTACTTTTTCTTTCTCTAAAACCCATACGCTACTTTACTGAACCCAAGTCGCGTATACACGTAGATATCCTTAATGAAACTCGCGTATTATTAGAGATCTCATTATGCAGATAATTCTTTACTTAGATTATTGCATCATTTATTCATTAGATGTTTAGTAAGCAATAAACATATGCAGTAAGAACAGAATAAATCATCACACATCAGCAACACACATGAACACCAAGATTTAAGGTGGAAACCCAATTCGGGAGAAAACCACCGCTGTCGTCATCTCAGTCTTCAATATTTATTATAAAGAAAACATCTTACAACATTGTACTGGCGGAGACTCCTACCAGCACGCAGGCACCCACCTGCAGAAGGCTACAACCTTCTCTCGTTTACCAGCCTCTCCTGGAAGGGAGCTACAACCCCCTGCACTCGTTTACCAGCCTCTCCTGGAAGGGAGCTACAACCCCCTGCACTCATTTACCAGCCTCTCCTGGAAGGGAGCTGCTACCCCCTGCTCTCGTTTACCAGCTACCACTGGAAGGGAGCTACAACCCCCTCACTGAAGGCTTCGACCCTCAGCACCACTGCAGATCAATTTTCATACTGGATCCAACAACTTCCATACAACATACCTTATAGGCCACTTTTCATCAGGTTTTCAGACTGGACCCACTCCACACATTTAAGCTCATCATATATCAAACTGAAACTCATAACCTCATCAATTCATTCATAGTACCATCAACCAATCAACCAACAACTTGATCTTTAATCAACATAATCAGCAACATAATCAACATTCAAACAACCCAGATCTGTATGAATACATCATTGACAGATCATAGTAAAACAGTAGAACAGATTAGACATTTCATTCGACATACTTTAGAAAAACCTTAGTTCCATACATGCTTTTACTTCACTGAACCTACGTATGCATAATCTTTAACATAAACAAACCTGCGTATACATCTGCACATATTTCAGAACTGATTTCACATACCATACGCGCTTTCTTTGCCACGAACCTACGTATAGATCTTCAGACATTTCAGGAATGTGCAACTCTTCATATCAGATAAGCAATTCAGATCTCATCCTCTTCTTCAGCGGAGATTCGCCAGATCACAGATCTAAACATTCCATAAGCAGATCTAGAAAATACAAAGTCATTTCAGATCTAGAGATTCCTCTTCATCATTTTCTTCATCCATCATTGTATTCATAGGTGCATCATAGATTCAGATCTATCAATTAAGAATAGAGTTCATCCATGCAGTTATTCCTTAGAGAGATTTATTCATTAACAACCCTTACACATGCACACCTTGCACTATGATCTTCTTCTCCTTATATAGATTTAGCCTTTTACCAATACCATGAGCCAAAACCACACAACTTCCAATGGTATTCTTGGATGGGATCAAATAAATAATCCAGCGCTCAATACTATGGGCCAAAAGCATGCTAATGCCCCTTGGTATTCTAATTTTGGAGCGGAAAAGCCCATACACGACTTGGCATGTACTTTTCTGCATACATACGCTACTTTTCCTTGACAAACCCATGTATGCTTTGTGACATGCCATATTTATCATTTCTCTGGCACTTACTGGAATTCCTTTCTTCTGTTACTTCTGAGCTGATATGTAGATACATCATCCTTCCTTATTTAACACAAGATACATCTTCCTTACATATTTAACACATAGGTTGCTTATCATAGGCAACTCATCAAGTAGGTTTTTATCAAGAACAACTTCATCAAGTAGGTTGCCATCCAAAGACAACTCATCAATTCAGTTTCCATTAAGGAAAACTTCATCTAGTAGCTTTCCATTAAAGAAAACACATTGCATCATATTGCCAACAATCTCATTTCATCAAGTAGGTTGCCATCAAGGACAACACATGCCAACAATCTCCCCCTTTGGACTTTATGGCAACCATGATGGTGTTTGATCACCATAACAGATAGATACATTGAATATAACCATTATGCAAACACCATGATACTCTCCCCCTATTCAAACGCCATGTTACTCTCCCCCTTTGACATCAAGGGCAAAGGGCGGATCAAAACCAAAACAGGGTTTTGCTTCTCTTGTAGAAAGAAGAGCTTTGTAGATCTTATGTGCATTGAAGTTACCATGCTCCCCCTGAGTTCATGTTGAATCTTCAAACATATTTTTCAATGAAGTACATGACTCTATGATCTTTCCTATCACCAAAGACTCATACTTACATCAGTGATCCAACCAAGTGGATTTACATATGTGACACAAGTACCCAACCAAGTGGGTTTACACATTTTGACTCAACTACCCAACCAAGTGGGTTTACAAATTTTGACTCAACTACCCAACCAAGTGGGTTTACAAATTTGATAAATGTCCTTACATGACAGAATATTACAATTTTTATATCATAGGTCTCACCATGACCTTTTCATCACATTGCAGAAATGACTTATACAATCAAGATCAAAGAATCTCAAGCATGAGATCAAACCACAGAAAATACTTAGAATGCCAACAATGCATCCTTTTCATATGACCAAAACTCCCCCTTAGCTTGTGCATCCTGAACACTTTCAATAGCAAATCATCAAGGCATCCTCATCAATAATATCAGAGAATGAAACAAAATTATGAGAACTAGAACACCACCAGAGATACCAAACAATACTACAGCTGTGCTGAAAAATGCTGACCCAGAAACATTCTATCAGCAACCACCCATACGCGGTTTTCTATGTATAAACTCGCGTATATACGCGACTGTCTTTTAGGAAACCCGCGTATCCAATTTTAATCTTCTGATTTTAAGTAGATCTGATCTTGTACATGGCAGAGACAACTCCCAGCTTCCGTCTGAGATATTCGAATGCTTCCCTGGGATATATGAGAGAAGAAAGATAGAACAATGTAGCTATGTTTCCAAGTGTCGTCCAACATTTGTAGCATAAGTGCATCAGTAACCAGGCCTTTAGACTTTTTGTAGCATCAATAAATTCTTCCTAATAGGAATTATCATACCAGAAAAACTTCTTCAATAGATAATATGTGTCAGGCAATCATCCATGTGATCAAGATCTTCATGATTTATCTTTATTTCGCAATCAAATTTGTGTAGGAACTATGTATATAAGATCTCAATCGTGTCACAAGTCATCAACAACAAACTCTGCATGATCTATCCTTGTCTCTGAATCATAAGACTTCCATCTTATCCATGTGTGAAAACAAAATATATTCTTCAGCAAAAAGCAATTAGGGTTCATCCATAATCTCATCATAAGAAACCATGTATCATGTCATCACCATTTGAGCAAGAACTAAGGAATAATCAGACACAATGCCAACAATGCAATCATTATTTGTTAGCCTGATGCTCCCCCTGAACCTGTGTTCCTGATCTTTAGCTATCTTACTGTTTTTCTTATCAGAAAAGCATACGCGACTGTCTCTAGCATAACTTGCATGTATATGCGGCTTTAGTTCACTAAACCCACGTATGGAAAGTGAAACACTGAAAATTTCCACAACTTCATCTCCCCCTGAATTTGTACCACCTGTACTTGTCTTCTTCACATCAGATGCACTGTCAGAAATAAACATAACCAGAATTACCAAACCAACCATGGAAATCATCATACATTGCTCCCCCTGTGATGATACATTACTAATCCCTATAATGTATCTCACATCATCCTGCATCCATTATGAGAAGTAGGCTTTAGAAGCGGATGACTGCAGTAGGATCATTATCCCCTACGTTTTTGACCGGTCCTCCTTCGTTTTCCAGCTTTTCTTGAAATTTCTTATTGTGTGCTGGAAATTATCCAATTTCTCAGATCCATTCAGCCTGCATTCTTTTTCTACATGTCCATACTTGGTACAAGCATAACATCTTGCATGACCAGAAAAGTAAGCATAGGGATCATAATGTGTTTTTCTATTCTTTCTTCTATTGCAATCAGCTGCTTTATGACCGTACTTGCTGCATGAAAAACAATATCCCTTAAAGAAACCTGAGTACCTTTCTGTGTAGAATCTGTTTGTTTGTGACTGAAACAGTCTGCTTCTGAAATTGGCTGCAACATGCCCATAATTGTGACATTTAAAGCATTCAACATTATTGATCAAAGAAGGGAATGCTTTCTTTTGAGAGTTCATGATTGTCGGTTGACCTTTTGTTTCTTTCAACACTTCAGGTTTTGCATTGATATCCTTTGAATCTTTAGCACTTCCTTGTGAACTAGATTCTCCTTTAATAGTTTCATGAAAACCAAGACCAAATTTAACAGAAGGAGACCTCTGACTACTAAGAATATTGTCCAGAATCTTAGTACTATCTTGAAACCTCAAGAGTTTATCTTTTTCTTCTAATTTATCTTTCAAAATATTCACCTCAACCTCCAATCTTTGGCATTGCTTCTTCATACTTTCTTCGACCCTTCTTCCTTCTTCTACTTGATCATTCAATTTTAAAATCTCTTCTTTCAACCCATTTTCTTGTTCTTCAAAAGTTTGTAAAAGATCTTCATTCTTCTTATTTGATTTTTCCGGATCTTCTTTGAGAGAGATGATTTCTACTTCAAGTTCTACATTCTTCTTATTTGATTTTTCCGGATCTTACTTTTGATAGATGATTTCTGCTTCAAGTCTTTCACTTCGATTGGTTGCATATTTGTACAACCTTTGATACTTGTCTATCTGTCCATTCATTATTTCTATCTGTCCTTTCATTCTAGAGATCATCTCCTTGTAGATAACTTCTCTCTCTTTAAATGATATTTGTTGATCTTCAACTTTAATCTTGAGAGCTTCTTCTAGATCCATAACATTATTTTCACCATTGCATGCATAAGAAGGTGAATCACAAAAACAACAATCAATACCTGTTTCATTTTCTTCATTTTCTGCTGCACATGTTTTCTGAGATATCTCCTTTTGAGTAGCCTTCTTCTTTTGCTTCCTTCCCATTGTGACGGATCTCCTTCAAGCGATCAAGCTCCTTTAGAAGAACCTGCTATGATACCAATTGTTGGGAAAAATACTAAGAGGGGGGGTGAATCAGTATTTAGTGCAGACTGAAAACTTTTTACTTTTTATTTCTCTAAAACCCATACGCTACTTTACTGAACCCAAGTCGCGTATACACGCGGATATCCTTAATGAAACTTGCGTATTACCAGAGATCTCATTATGCAGACAATTCTTTACTTAGATCATTGCATCATTTATTCATTAGATGTTTAGTAAGCAGTAAACATGTGCAGTAAGAACAGAATAAATCATCACACATCAGCAACACACATGAACACCAGGATTTAAGGTGGAAACCCAATTCGGGAGAAAACCACCGCTGCCATTGTCTCAGTCTTCAATATTTATTATAAAGAAAACATCTTACAACATTGTACTAGCGCAGACTTCTACCAGCACGCAAGCACCCACCTGCAGAAGGCTACAACCTTCTCTCGTTTACCAGCCTCTCCTGTAAGGGAGCTACAACCCCCTGCACTCGTTTACCAGCCTCTCCTGGAAGGGAGCTACAACCCCCTGCACTCGTTTACCAACCTCTCTTGGAAGGGAGCTACTACCCCTTGCTCTTGTTTACCAGCTACCACTGGAAGGGAGCTACAACCCCCTCACTGAAGGCTTCGACCCTCAGCACCACTGCAGATCAATTTTCATACTGGATCCAACAACTTCCATACAACATACCTTGTAGGCCACTTTTCATCAGGTTTTCAGACTGGACCCACTCCACACATTTAAGCTCATCATATATAAAACTGAAACTCATAACCTCATCAATTCATTCATAGTACCATCAACCAATCAACCAACAACTGATATTTAATCAACATAATCAGCAGCATAATCAACATTCAAACAACCTAGATCTGTATGAATACATCATTGACAGATCGTAGTAAAATAGTAGAACAGATCAGACATTTCATTCCACATACTTTAGCAAAACCCTAGTTCCATACGCGCTTTTACTTCACTGAACCTGCGTATGCATGCTCTTTGACAAAAACAAACATGCGTATACATCTGCACATATTTCAGAACTAATTTCACATACCATACGTTCTTTTGCTGAAGCCAACCCGCGTATATACGCGCTTTCTCTGCCACGAACCTGCGTATAGATATTCAGACATTTCAGGACTGTGCAACTCTTCAGATCAGATAAGAAAATTCAGATCTCATCCTCTTCTTCAACGGAGATTCGCCAAATCACAGATCTAAACATTCCATAAGCAGATCTAGAAAATACAAAGTCATTTCAGATCTAGAGATTCCTCTTCATCATTTTCTTCATCCATCATTGTATTCATAGGTGCATCATAGATTCAGATCTATCAATTAAGAATAGAGTTCATCCATGAAGATATTCCTTAGAGAGATTTACTCATTAACAACCCTTACACATGCACACCTTGCACTATGATCTTCTTCTCCTTATATAGATTTATCCTTTTACCAATACCATGAGCCAAAACCACACAACTTCCAATGGTATTCTTGGACGGGATCAAATAAATAATCCAACGCTCAATACTATGGGCCAAAAGCATGGTAATGCCCCTTGGTATTCTAATTTTGGAGTGCAAAAGCCCATACGCGACTTGGCACGTACTTTTCCGCGTACATACGCTACTTTGCCTTGACAAACCCGTGTATGCTTTGTGACATGCCATATTTATCATTTCTCTGGCACTTACTGGAATTCCTTTCTTCTGTTACTTCTGAGCTGATCTATAGATACATCATCCTTCCTTATTTAACACAAGATACATCTTCCTTACATATTTAACACATAGGTTGCTTATCATAGGCAACTCATCAAGTAGGTTTCTATCAAGAACAACTTCATCAAGTAGGTTTCCATCCAAAGACAACTCATCAAGTCAGTTTCCATTATGGAAGAAAACTCATCATGTCAGTTTCCATTAAGGAAAACTTCATCTAGTAGGTTGCATCAAAGAAAACACATTGCATCATATTGCCAACAATCTCATTTCATCAAGTAGGTTGCCATCAAGGACAACACATGCCAATAGAATACTGATGAGAAATTTTTAGGCATGGAGATTTTAGAGTAGATGGAAGTGGTAACTTCGACGCAAATGGGAACGGTAAGATATCTGCTTCAGCGCTGGGCATAGTTATCAATTTTCTTTTTATGTCGCGTCGAGTGAAGAAGAGTTGGAGTTGATAATAAAAGAAATTGACTCAGCCAAAAATGGGTTTATCGATTTCCAGGAATTCATACATTTTAATAAAAAGGGAGAAGACTTAGAAAATGAGCATAAAAGCTCTATTATAAATCAAACAAATAGAGTTACATATATATACATGAGGTACGGTCTCAAGATAGAGAAGCTATCTTAAACGCACAATAATTTGGTTGAGAGAATATCTCAACCTCACACCAAACTAGGAACTAACCTATAGAATAGGAACATACTCTATACATAGACAGAATCACAACTAAAGACAAGTAGGAATTACATATTCCAACACTCCCCCTTAATGACTACTTGTCTCAATATCCATCTGCAAAATCTACAACTGGTCCTTTTTGGTAACTACACTAGTTCTGTTTGGTAATTACACTTTGTATCTTGTTCATGCTGTTGTTGATGTCTGTATAAAGGAACAACCATCTACCGAAATGCATGATTTTCCAACCACTGCAACCACCAGTCTACTAGGAAGTCCTTCATATACATGGTTCATCCAACCTCTCGATTAACTCCCCCTTGATATAAAATTTCACCTTATGGAGTCTAAAACCAATACGGCCCACCCAAGTGTATCCATCCCACATGACACACTCTTCCAGGGTGTTAAAACTCTCTGACAGAGGGAACATATAACAAAGGGGTATGCATGCCTCTCTGGGTTTTACAGCACATACAAACAATAAATGACATGTAGATTTGCTTCTAATTACAAACTGTAACTCATACTCTACCATGGTCATGAGTCTATTCCAATAAAATCACTCAAAACAAACTCTCACAAACTTGATTGTCCATCCTCCTTTGCCGCTCACCATACCATTCACCTCCACAAACACCGCGCTATTCATATGCTGGAACACACCATTACTTTGGCTTTGTAATTTTGAGTCTTTGGCATCTTAATTTTACTTTGGCAAGTTGATCTTGGTCTCCTATCATGAATTAGAGTTGCGAATTCTAACAGAATGACATCATATTGAGGTCGGAAATCTCAATATTTATACAAATTTCCAGGACTTGTCCACATTTACCCATACCAGATAAAAAACAATACCAAATGACAATATAAGCACAAGTGATAACCATGAAAGTAATACAATATCCATGAAGAAAAAAAAAACTAGCATGCAAACGTTCAACACATGGCCACGCCATTCACCGCTGCGGACAAACTGCCCCGAATTTCAGTTCACCAGAACACTGCCCACACTATTGTTGTGAGTAGATCCAAGATCATACACTACACGTTGTCTTCGATCTAATCCCTATCAGATCACTGACAACTGATCGCTCCACGTTGCTTCATGAACATGCACGCGCAACACCCTTTCACTTGCTTGCTAGTTCACATTTCGACAAGCAGTAATTCACCTCCACCACTCAAGCGCTCAGCCTTGAGGAGATACAATGTAGCCACCAAGGCTCACCAGAGCCACCAAGGCTCAACACAATCATGAAGGCTCACCACAGCCACAAAGGCTCAACACAGCCACGAAGGCTCAACACAGCCACGAAGGCTCACCATAGCCACGAAGGCTCAACACAGCCATGAAGGCTTAACTCAGCCATGAGGGCTCAACACAGCCACAAAGGCTCAACACAGCGATGAAGGCTCAACTCAGCCACGAGGGCTCAACACAGCCACAAAGGCTCAACACAACCTCAACACAGCCATGAAGGCTTATCACAACCACAAACGCTTATCACAACCATGAAGGCTTATCATAGCCACGACTCCATGGTCCAATCCTGTGTCGTCCACAAATTCACTATCAACATGCATAAAATTCGACAATTTTATACACAAAAAGTTCTCGTTTCAGTATCCAATTCCCCTGGAATCGCAGCATAATGCCACTTCCCCTCTTCATAGTATCAAGGTAGGGTAACTACTTCCAAGCATGCCTCCTCATGCTCGCTGACAGGCTGCAACAATGAAGACCAATTATCAAGCTAATCTCCTCGCAATTGAACATTTAGGTATGTTTCCATCACACTGGGCACACACAATTTTGATCATCCTCGAATCTATGATGTGCCTACATACACTATCTTTTGATGCCACTTTCATTGTCATGTCTTCATCATATCTGGTAGTAAATCATTCCTGCAAATAAATTTGTCTATTGTTGGAATGCGAAATTCCAACAAAGACTCGTGCTCGTGACAATAGTTTCCCAAACTAAATGTCACAATAAATAAATTAATTCTTTCAACCAGATTTACATTACTCACATGACCACTCTTAAAGAAATATTAAACATAGGCAACATGACATCATGGTAGCACTGAGATCTATCAATAAAAATGCATAAATATGCTTCCATTCTTCTCTCTTTCATATTCTTTGAACATCCAACCTATTGTGATCATACCTTCTAAAATGGGCTTAATCCCCTTGCTTTTATGCATATCGTACCAAAAGCGGAACTCTTTCCAAGCCTTTGGGAAGAGAAGCTGACCCCAAGTGCCCACCATCTAATACAAAAAAAAAATAGCTGAGTATCATTATACATCTTGAATTTGTTCCCATGCTTACCACCAACAAATCACAAGCGCTGAGGAGAGACTGGATAGATGGAAGGATCTAAATCTTATTGAGTGGCATCCAACAAATCATCCAGTTTCATTATTCTACTGATACCCTGAAATTCCCAGAATTTCCCATGAAGTTCAAAAACATCACCAAATGCTAGAAAGCTTTGTGATACCACAGAAGCTAGGAATCGCAATGCATGAGCTAACTCCCCTTGCACAGAAGTCTGACCTCGATCTCCCTTGTGCTCCATCGCTTGTTCTTGAGAACCACCACTAAAGAAAGAAATAGATTCTACATGAGTCTGAAGCCTTGAATGCATGAATCTGAATGTGCTTTCAAGTTATTGTTCATTTCTTGTCAGAGTTTCGAAATAAGAAGTTACAGATCGCAGAAAGTCCAAACCTAATAACATGTACGCATACAGTATCACAACTCCTACTCTACGAATCCCACACAAGAGATATCAGGGTGGCTTTCGCACGCAGTTGGAGTATGCAGTGCTGTGGTATTTCTCGATGTCGAACATCTTCAATCTTGTGGCCTAAGGGAGTTTCATATTGAGGGCAATTACTACTGGACTGCTTTTTACCGCCTCTGGTCTCCATCATAACATTTATCCTTTTGTATATTAAAACTGATGACTTAAGCCTGGAAACGCCTCCAATCCAATAGATCCCCCAACTGTCCCTCAGTTGTCCCTCAAGAAACCAAAAAAAAGGGGCAACTAAAACCCTCACGAAAATCACAAATGAAGAAATCATGTATTGCAAGTGTTATGCAATCGAAGACTCGACAGGATTCAAGAGAAGCAATGCAGGATGACTTGAAAGGAATAGGTAGAGGAGGCTCAATGTTCGATTCCATGCGACAGGAAGCATCTGATGCAGCCCTTCTGGTGGCCTAGTCGTTGCTCCGTAACGCCTCTTGCATCGACAGAATGAGACCACTCAACGCCTGCAGCATCAAGGCCCCTCCTGCCTCTACTATACTTCCAACCAAAGACAACAACGCTGCTTTCCCAAAAAAAATTGGATTCCCTAGAAGCTTCACAATCTTTAGCAGAAGCCTCTGAAGAAGCCCCAGCGACTGAGGATCCACAGTGTTTTCAATAGCTCTTGATAGGCATAACGCAGAGCCGACTTGCAAATAACGATTCTGCTCACCGATAGCTTCCTAGAAAGGCTTCACAAACACAGAAATCGACGAATTCGAGTATGTGATCCTCGACGCCATGACGCCTATTGCATTGATGTGGACATTGGAATCGGGGTCCTTAAGGCGATGGACAACACTGCCCACCATTCTTACCAGGTGGGGTGACAACAAATCGCCGTGGGCATCGACCATTGTGGCGAAGAGCTTCACGCGTTCTTTCCTCACGGTGTTCTTCTGCTGCGAGTTGGTATCATAGAGACACAACAAGAAGGGGGCAAATCCATCCGAATTCAAGCTCTAGGGGCTGTAGTTATCAGGCTAGCGTCATGTTACCCCTTCAACACAGACACGCAGAGTCTTTCACGCAGCCAATTTTTCTGCAGTCGCACAGTGAGTTTCTTCGACGTTCTAGAATAGACAAACATAAAAAAAAAACTCTCTTATTTCCCTCAGCCCACGAGGGGCCAAGGTCCAGGCCCAGGCCCAAATGGGCTTCGATACCAACTTAGGAACTGAGCATACAAGCTCTATTATAAATCAAACAAATAGAGTTACATATATATACATGAGGTACAGTCTCAAGATAGAGAAGCTATCTTAGACACACAATAATTTGGTTGAGAGAATATCTCAACCTCACACCAAACTAGGAACTAACCTATAGAATAGGAATAGACTCTATACATAGAGAGAATAAAAAATAAAGACAAGTAGGAATTACATATTCCAACAAGAAGGGGGTTTTCGAACCATAAATGTTTCCTTTAAATTTAAATAAAAAATTAATGAAAACTTTGGTTTCTTATATCATTCAAAAAAAATATTTTCAAATGAGAATTTTCACTTGGAACTTTGAAGAACTTGTACAGTTTGGATAGATTGCTAATCGATGGGAATTGTTTGTAAGTAATGAGAGTTGTGGAATTCTGATTTTCTGGTAACTAGTATAGAGTAAATAGATGTTTGTCTTAATTTCATATTATTTTAGATTATTAAAAATTTATTGTGGTTAATGAGAATTTATTTATTTTTTTTTTATTAAAAAATTTAAGTATATATATATATATATATATATATATATATATATATATATATATATATAATATTGTATCAAGAGGTTTTTTCTAGTTTAATATAAAAGAGATGTTGCAATGTCGGTGTTGTTATGTTATGTAAACTAAAATAATAAGTTTCAAGATGGATGAAATCTCTTTTTATTTTAAAAGAAGTTTGCACCTCAAGAGAATTAATCCCTCTCAAAGTTGGTAGATCAAGAGTTAAGATGTATCTAGACTGGTTTTAAATTTTAGAAGCTTGGGTGAATTATATCAATTCTATGTTGGCTATATATTTAAAAAATATTAAAAAAATTTAGTGATTTTATATATATTTTTTTATAAAATTTTAACATTTTAAAAATAAAATATTTTTAATATAAATAAGAAACTAGCATTTTTTTAAACCTGGAAAGTTAACAACCATCTAATACTAATCCATAAAATTTTGGCACTTTGGAATAACTAAATGTTTAGAATTAAAAAGTGTGATTTGTTTTTTTGGTAAATTATAATGATTATATTCCTTTAGTAAAACAAAATTACACTACTTCTCATACAAATGTTCTTGGAGAGCATTCTTTAACAATGCCCAAGATGTCAAACCATCCCCAAGAATATCAGTAGTAACCCCATTAGAGAACCCCAAGACCCTAAGTTACAATACCCTAAGATACCTCCTCTAGTAAAACACAATTACACTACTTCTCATACAAATCTTCTTGGAGAGCATTCTTTACCACAAGCCCAAGATCTCAAATCATCCCCAAGAAGTTTTGTAGAAATACCATTAGAAAAAACCAAGACCCTAAGATATAATACCCTCAGACACCTTAGAGCTAAGTAGAAAATCCCAAAGTACCCAACTACATATTCTGCATTCTCGAGCTTAGCTCTCCAGACATGTCCTAGGTTTTTATTTTTTTCCTTTTTTATTGAGGACATTAGTCCAACCCGTTGTGTTGTCAAAAAGAGTTGTAGGTGATTTAGTGGTCTGATTTTTTTGTTAGTGTTACTTTATGTTAGTGTAATTTTCTTTTGAAATTTAACCTGTTATTACATTTTTTAAAAGATATATAAAAACTAAAATTTTCATATATTTCACATAATTATTATTTTCCACACTCCCCAGCTTTACTTTGCACCTCTAAGTGCAAATGCTAGTATTATGTTACTTATAATATGAACTTATGTATTTTTTTAAACAAATTATATTTGTATATTTAAAAGAAGATAAGCTGTGTTATTTATTCCATAATAAGAGTTTTCATATATCAATGTGTGGGTTTTATATACCAATGTGTTAAAGGTTCCTTATGCTACAAACAAAAAGTTCTTATTAATCAATTTCTAGCCCAATTCATAGTCAATGAAAATTTTATGTATCAATGAACCAAAAATCTTTTATACCAAAAATAAAAAGATCCCATATACCAATTTCTAACACAATACATGGTTCTATATAATTTCACATATAAGATTAAGGTTAAATGTAAAATTAAAATTAAATGCACTATTTGAAAACATATGAATGTATTATCATAGTACAATAGGCTTTCTAATAGATATTATTTAGATTAAAAGTAATATGAAACCATGGTAGTAGAAGAGGCTTTCTTATTTATATTATTTAGATTAAAAGTAATGAGTAAGACTTAAACTAAACTATTTTTAGTGGACATGATATATATATATATATATACAACAAACTAAATTAAAAATATCTTTTTAATTTTCATGTATATATATAAAAGATATAGGTCATAAGGTTGCACTAAAGGAGTCAGAATAGAAGGTCGAACAACAACAAGGATCCAAGGATAGAAAAAAGTAGAAGATGGATGTTGTGACAACATAGAATACGGGGGACTCTTCATAAATTTTGGTTTTGATGTAGGAATAATTCTTCATGAGACTGGATAGAACAAGATACTGAACAAGATATAGCTCACTACAAGGGAACATTTGGATTTTTTTTTATAGAACTTTTACAGGAAGAAGATCGAAGGAGCACAAAAGAGAAATATGTCAGATTTAACATAAACAAAAGTTGGGAAGGAAGTAATCAAAACATATTTCAGGAGACATAAGGCTGGGTCCAGAGGAGCGCAAAAGAAGAATGACAAATGAGCGCGAAGTATCTCACACTTCCTTTATTAATTTTGCTGGTTTTTCTATCCATTTGATATTTGGCTTAGATTCAAGATTAATTTTATGGAAGATCAATCATTTCTAAGCAGTGGATGTCAGAAACACCATAACCATAGAATAATGAGGTCGACATGTGGTTCCTACTGTTGGACTTTGGGTTTTAATTTTGAATGTTCACTCTACCGACTGTGGTGACTTGGAATCCAGTTGCTAAACGGATTTCCAGGCTGGAATGCTATTCTTTGTGGTTGCATTTAATTTGCCTATCCCCAAGGATTCGATTGTACCTTAGCATCGCTCTCTTAACCTGCTATTGATTAACATCTGGCGTAGTAATCTCCCAGATGCTAGCTAGCTTTCTTGCCTTCTGTCACACCTCTATGTTTCCTAGTCCGTTCTCTCAACCACTTGCTACAATCTATGCATTGATCTTGACATCTCTCCACCATGTAGATGCCATCGTCCCCGGATTCCAACATTATCACTCTTGAAATAGATGTGGAGTCTCACGCCCATCCTCATTTGAACTTTGATCATGACTCTTCCCCACCTTCCGACATTTCACCTATGCACCTTTCTCCGGGCGACTTTCATACCCTTCCTCGCAGGAAACTTGGTGGAAAAGCGTCACGATCTTTGATGGTGAATGAAGCTCCGAAGAATCTAACCATGCGGCCTGAAAATTTCTGGGAGAACTTAGAACTTTTAAAGATTCACACTCTCCTCGTCAAGTGGAAATTCCTTGACCTTTCGAGTGAGAAAATTAAACAGTGGATGACAATTTTTTGGGTGTCGAAACATGGATATCGACCTTACATTAGTATACTTCATAATGGTTGGTTATGTTATCATTTTCTCAATCTGGTGGATGTAGAAACCATTCTCCATTCCCCATGGGTTAAAGGCAGAGGTTTTTTGTTGCTCCAATCTTGGCAAGCTGGTTTTGATCATATCTCAAGTTATCCCTGTCAGAAGGTCGTTTGGGCCAAGATTATGGGCCTTCCTCTTGAATTATGAACCTGTCCTCCTATCATAGACATAGGCAATTCTATAGGCATCTTTTACTATTGGGACGAGGGAAGTATGGGTCAGATGGACAAGAAAACTATGTGGGTCTTGGTTGAGGTCAACCTTGGAGGCAGACTCTCATCTAAACTAGACATAAATTGGGGCTCATTATCTCGTAGTCTAATTTTCCATTACTAGCCCATCCCTTACAAATGCCTCATATGTCACTCGGTATGTCACTTGCGCGCTTCCTATCTGGGATGATTTAGTCTAGTTCATCATCCACTCTAGAGGCATATATGCACAATTTCATCAGGTTCTTCAAATGAAAATAACTCAAATGAACCATTTTTGGTACCTTCAGGTAATACTAATCCCCCCCCTTTTTTTTTGCCTCTTGCACAGTCTTTCTCCCAACTTTTTTCTCCTATTCATCAGTTGGTAGGGGCTTTCATCACCGAGCTGACATCTTCAAATGTTTCTTTATCTCCCAAAGTTCCTCCTCCTATGTCTAGACACGTCCCTCAATTTGTTAATTCCTTTCTTGGACCCATTTCTCCCTCCCCCTCAACTCTGCATTTTATCCCTGTTTCTTTGGACTCTCCCTCCTCGCCAGACCGAGAACTGTAGGCATTATCATTTTCGAGTTCATTTGAGATGGAACCCCTATCAATCAAAAAATCCATTTTCCATCTTTGGGATGGCTCTAGGATAGGATCCCCTCCTCCCTTTTCCTCGACCATACCCTCTAACGCTCAGAAGAAGAATCCCCGTAAATTAAAAAAAAATATCTTCTATCCTTTTTGAGGCCTTGCCTTTCCTAGACCCTGTCGCTCCCATTGTTGATCTATCTGCTTTTGTCTCTTTTGTTCATCGGATCTTTAGAGTGAACATGATCAACTCCATAGTTTCCCTATGACCATACTTTCCTATAATATTAGAGGCTTGGGGGCATCTCATAAATACCTCTACCTTAAAGGCCTTATCCATAGATACCATCCGAATTTTCTTCTACTTCAGGAAACCATGATTTCCAAGGAGAGATCATGGGAAATTTTTCTCAAAACGTGCCCTGGACGGTACGTCTATGCTCACAGTTCATGCAGTCTATCTAGGGGATTGGTGGTGGCCTGGAAGACAACCTGTCTCAAATTATAAGCTTTCTTGATGCTTGCAGGAATTTTACTCTCGAGTCACTCTCGGGGCTCTATTACTCGGCTTCAAATTATCAACATCTACGTGCCCTATTCTGGTAGGCGATCATATTGGGAACAAGTCTCAAATTCTAGAATTTTGGACCTCTCTTCACTTATTATGGTCGGTGACCTCAACTTGACAGTACACATTAAGGATAATTGGGGTTAGAAAGTGAAAGTTGATCAGTTGGAATCCTATTTCAAAGCTCTTTTCTACTCCTTCTCTCTACACGACATTTCACCATCAAGGATTGTCCCTACCTGGAGCAATGGTAGGATTGGGAACGACTGAATTTCCAAGCGGCTGGATCGATTCATGATTAAAGACCTATTGGCTATGGGTTTGACTGATCTATCCTTTTTGGTCATTCCCTCATTCACATTGGATCACCTTCTGATCACGCTCACCTGGACTAGGGAATATGGGTAGAAGGACCTACCTTTCAAATATAACCATTTATGGTTAGAGCATGCATATTTCTTAGATTTGGTTCATCAGGTCTGGCATGAGTCTCAACCATAGAACAATCCTATGGAATCATTTTGTTATAAATTAAATTTTCTGAAAAGGAGGGTCTGCACTAGGGTTAAGAAGCTAAACGAAGAATAAAATCGGATTTTGGCCTCCATAGAGGCTTCCCTTTCAGTGCTTTTTGATCCAGAATACCCTCTTTACAACTTTTTTACTTGAAAAATAAATATCATGGAGCTTGAAGCTCGAAATATTTTATTCTATAAACCTCAGGAATTGAATTGGATATTAAAAAGTCAGGCCTTATGGGTAGTGGTTGATGAAAATAACACCAAGTTTTTCCATATTTTTGCATCGATGCGAATGAAGGAGAATGGCATTTCGAACATTCAGGATGCTGAGAATGGGCCAATCACACTACACAAAAGGAGATCGAATAGGTTTCTCTTTTCCATTTTAAAGTCTTTTCTCAGCCAAAGAGAAATCTTTTCGAGATCAATGGATTTCATTACCTTGCTACCCACGATGGTAAATGAAGAATAAAATTAGGTCCTAGGCTCACTTACTACAATTGATGAAACTCATTGTGTCCTTCTTGCATGTGCCAAGTACAAGAATCATGGCCTGGACGGTTGGGGGGTGGAACTATACTAAAATTTCTTTGATATTATGTTTGAAGTTCTTCTAGAGGTGGTCAAGGAATCTAGGGTAAATGATCATATCTCTGGATCCATAAACGTTACATTTTTAGCATTTATACTGAAGACGAAACATCCTGACTCATTTCAAGATTTCCACCCTATCTCTCTATGAAATGTTGTTTACAAGCTTGTTTCTAAGCTCAAAAATATCAGTGTTTTATCTTATTTGAAAGCCCACATCTCACCAGAACAATTTGAGTTCAGTGAGGGGTGGTAGATATAGGACGCAGTGGCCACTGCACAGGAATTTTTGCATTCTATTAAGATAAGGAGCCTCTTTGCATGTCTAAAGAAAATTGATATTAGTAAGCCTTTCAATAGTATATATTGGGAATTCCTATGATTTATCATCTATAAACTTGGAATTCCACAACACAACACCGAATGGATCATGGCTTATGTAATATTTGTTAATTTCACTATCATCATAAATGGGTATCCCACTTCCTTCTTCAAAGCCAACAGATTTTTGCATCAACGGTGCACTATGTCACATATTCTCTTTATACTTGTCGTGGAAGTTCTCAGTAGGAAGATAATGGATTACAAGGGCTTGATTATTAGCATTAAAATGACTCACAAATAAATGTCACCCTCTATATGTTCGTGGATGACCTTTTATTTGGAGGTGCCAAAAATATTTCATATTGGAATCACTTTCACAATATCCTTGAATATTTTGGCTCCACATCAGGTCTCTATATTAATTCACATAATCAAAACTGATTGTTGATCAGGTGGACGAGGTTGAGGTTGTATAGATCATTCAATTATTCAGAATCTCAGTTCGACCATTGGACTCTGGGTTCTCATACCTTGGATTTCATATCAGACCAAATTCTTATCTAATTTCGAATTAGGGGTGGATCATCAACAATATTGAACACAAGATTAATCATTAGGGCCAAAAGGTGGCTTACTTTGGGTAGCAGATTGATACTGATTAAGTCAGTTTTACAATCCATATCGGTTTATTGGATGCACATTTATGTGTTTTCGAAGGCCATCAAAGAGAATATTGATGCAACCCTGGTTATATTCCTTTGGTCATAAAGGTGACTGTTACAGGACACTTCAATGCTTCTCATTCAATTTTCAACCTGGGGTAAGTCTTGATATTTCAAGAGTGTGAGCATAGTATATGAAAGTGATATCAATGGACAACTACTCTAAGTTACCATAATGAAGACTATCTAATTCTAGAAGTTCAATCAAATCGAAATGAAATGGAATTATAAAATGCCTTTGACTATCCTGTCTAAGTAAGCGTAGAAAAGAGAAAACTACGATTGAAAAACATACTATGATGAATTGAACAACAGTCTTAACAATTGAACAACAACTTTAATAAATTGAACAACAATTGTTTATCTAATTTTGCAATGGAATTTTCTTTGAAACTAAATAGATGACACCTCTTTGAATCAAATAACAACTAGACGCCTCACAATAATAATGGAAGGATCCAATTTTAGCTATATGCATAATTGAACAACAGTCATGCTAAAACTAGTCAAACAAGTATCAACGCATTGAGAAATGATGAAAGAATCGAAACAATTATGAGAACAATGATTGTAAGCAAGGAATCATGAATGATAAACTTATTCTAGTGAAAGAGAAAGTCGTAGCATCTTATGTTCATGATTCACCCAGTTAAATGATATCTCAGGAAATGCATTAGATGACTGAAACGTAAGTTCTGTAATTAAACGTATAGCACATAGGCTAGCAAAGAAACTCCCAGGGCTGGGCCCAAGACCACCAGAAGTCTACCGCTAACGAAAACTTAGAAATTGACTATTAAAAAATGCCAAAATATTTTTTAATATGAAGATTACTACATTAATACAAATGGGAAATTTTGTCCCGATACGTCTATTACAGAAGAAAATCTCTATTCAGATCTATTTATCTTGTTCTTCTTTGACCTTTTAAAGGTGATTTCAAAAGTGGTAACAGCCTTTTGCATACGGGATCTTGCTGCTCGTGGCTGTCGTTTGAGTTATTCAGACGTGGATGTGCCTTTCCGTCTTCTGCCGGCCCATGGGAGCCATCATGATCCCGTTCGCTTCTCTTTGTCAGCTATCTTCCAGTTATCATCAATTCAACTGCTTTGTTTTCTGTAAATAAAGATACAAGTAGTCAATTTTTCGTTGTTAAACATCCCTTTTACCATCAATTCATTTTTTCTTGACTTTACATTAATTTCCTTTCATTTATTGTTGAGATGAGGAAAATTCATGAAAGTGCATAACAATTCGTGGTAGAGATAGGATGAAAAAGTACCTTATTCTCAGCGCAACATACTCCCATGCTTCCCTATTTGCAGGTCCTCATGCAAAAAAATGGTTTAGGTGGAACTGGGTCAAACAATATGCAGGGTAAATTTCTTCTTTATAGAATCTGAAGCCATGTTTCTATCTGATTCTTACAAAGGCGGAGTTTTTGTGCCCTTATGGCAGCCCATAGTCGTGATCATAACCCTCAAGGGGGTACTATATGAGAGGACATTTGTACTTGCATCCTATTCATGTAGGGCCCATGCTAAAGGTTAGATTGATGCATAAAAGGAATTGGGAGGCATTTGATTTCAAGTTTCTGTAGCCAAATGGCTCCATGATTTTCACATTGTTCGTGGAGGCCATCCACCTCTATTTGGCTGCTGCCAAAGCTGCTTCCTGAATGTACTTGAAATACTCCCGCCCATGCTGTATAATATCTTTGTGGATAGGTCCCAGTCTAGTCCTTACTCCCTTTCTCTGGATGAAATTCTTATGCTGGGTGAATAGGTATAGGGGTCTAGTAGTCTCACCTCTAACCCATAGGTCTAGGCCATGCTCCCTCTTCTCAAAAGTGTTGTAGGATTTTGTCCACCGATTTTGGTTTTTGGAAAAAGAGAGCAAAGCCTGGAACTAAATGTCTCCTACAAAGGAGCTGGGATTACTGTCCCTGTCCTCCTCTAGAAAGAAGTTGTGTAAGTATAGTTCACACAAGAGATATTGGACCTCCTCATTTTGGTCATTGTAGCATTGGAAAAATTCCTCCACAATCTTAATGGTAATGGGCTTCCCTGTCCTGATAGCCTTGACTTTCAGTAATAGATACTGTTCTACTAAGAATAGGGCATAGTTGGTGGTTGATGCCCTGCACATTAGTACATCAGAGTACAGAGATCAAACCATACTAATTTTCTTCGTGGCGTGTTCCACCTAATCCTATGCTTTCTTTACCTTCGCCTTTTCTTCCTTGAGTTGAGAAAATGTCTCATCCTTTGTTGCAGAAAGGTATTTGAATTTATTCAATAGTGCCTGATGTTCTTGTGTGGGTACCACTTCCTTTCTGCATTGTGCCAATTCATGTTGTGTTTGAATTAATTCATTATGAAATTTTTGATTGGCAGTCTTTTCTACTAGGGGAGCATAGGCAGGTATTTTTTGGAAATTGGGTTCAACGCTCCCCGTGCGTTTCGGGACATGGACTAACCACCTCTCGTGGATCCTAACTCTGGAAGTTGTAGGGGAGACTAATGCCTGAGGGTTTTGGTCTAACGACAATCATGTTTCTAACAATTAGTATCAGAGTGATAGGTCTCAATTTCGAAACTCACCCGGCTCGCGTTGGGGGGGAGATTGTTGGAAATCGGGTTCAACGCTCCCCGTGTGTTTCATGACATGGACTAACCGCCTCTCGTGGATCCTAACTCTGGCGATTGTAGTGGAGACTAATGCCTGTGGGTTTTGGTCTAACGACAATCGTGTTTCCAATAGTATTTCCTCTGTTTGGGTTTCCTTTTCTTCTTTAAGCTCTAGCCTAGTCTGCATAAAGGCTACAACGTTGTCTACTAGGTCAGTTTGCACCTCAATCTCAACAATGTCTACTAGGTCGATTTGTACCTCAAGCTCAACAGTGTCAACAAATTTGGTGACAAGCTTTGTTTGGATTTCTGTGGTGACCAATTCTTTCTTAGGCTTCTGAGCCTTGCTTACCTCCTTCAACTATTTCTTCAAATATTTTATCATTTTTCTTAATCTTTTGTAGGTTCTGCTCATTTTCTTGAAATTCCTTTCAACTAATTTCTCTTCTAACATGGCTTTTATAGGGGATGGAGGAGTAGAAACCTCGTTTTCAGGAATGGTTGTGCCAGTT
The DNA here is from genome assembly GCA_034641835.2 of Pinus albicaulis. Classification (NCBI taxonomy): domain Eukaryota; kingdom Viridiplantae; phylum Streptophyta; class Pinopsida; order Pinales; family Pinaceae; genus Pinus; species Pinus albicaulis. Next base: position 139,309,574 of record CM076572.1, on the reverse strand, counting down.
CCAAGGTTATCAGTGATGATATTTTCTATCTGTACCCCTGTTGTCGTTCCTAGAGACAGCCTAGAGTTGTGATAGACCAGTGCCTAGGACATCTTATATAGCAAGGAGCATAGGATATAACAGAGGGAGTTATCAATAACAAGCTCTCATGCTATCTATTGTAAAACAAGGAAAATTAATCTTAATGGGACCAAGACCTTCAGAAACTGACACAGAGACAGGGATATTGCAGAGGCAACATGCAAAACTCCAATATAAAAGCAACAGACAATTTAGAGACAGCTTACTGCAAAGCGGGCCGATTCAGAAATAATTCACAGAAATAAGTTATCAGAAGGTGTATGTAGTGAATGAAATGTAGAGAAAATATTAGTTAACATTGAGCTGATATCCAGATACGCAATACCACCATGCATGGGCTTACCAATCTAAGAATCCATACATGACAGTAGCATCTTAAAAACACCCTCCCAAAGAAACTAATATAGCAGAAACATGGCTAAGATGAATAGTGGAACAGAATATCATGCATGAGCCATATTTAAAGCGCTTGATTGATCCGAGCATGGGCATCAACTAGAATGAATCCATACCAAAAATCAGTGAGCCACTCGCATTCCAAAACATGATACAGGAAACATGGATGAAATGAAATGATATATTAAAATAACACATAACAGAAAGTTACAGACTGTGAAATACCAAAGACCAGAATCCTCTTTAACAAATGGAACTCCTCCTCACTGAGACCCTATGGGCTCTGAGCCTTCATATAAAAGTTCTACAAAATGTATACAAAAAGCCTTTCACTTCATGATTTTCTGATAAAATTTGGAACCCTTACAATGTGTTTCTTCGCAGTTTTTATAGTTGAACGAAGAGTAGAGGTGGTAGGTGGAAAACTAAATGCAGAATTAAAACTCAGAAGAGAAAAGGGCCGAAGCCCATTCTATTTAAACTCAGCGCATTTATCTATGGTACTCTCTGGAGGAAAGAATGGTCTTCGTCAGGCTTCCATTTACTTCAAGTATGTCTCTGTTGTACCTGGCTGCAGTACTCTGTAGTACTTTTTGGTGAATGAACAAGAAAGTGAAATAATGATACAAAGGTCATCCATACTTCAAAACAAATGCTCTTGGTAGCTTCGGGCTGTGATCAGGGCAGAACTTTCTTCAGGAACACGGTAAAATATGGAAGTTATCTGGGCACTTTGTCCTTTAGAACAAATCTGCTGATATGAGAACCCCGATAGTTTTGATTTCTGTGCGCTGAGCCTTCCAAGTGATCCCGGGGTCCTTATTATGGTACTTTTCCTTCGAAATTACTGAAATAAGGCTTAAATTCTTCAATTTCACGCCTTTAACTCTCTGCTGCTCCATTTCTATTCCTTTGCCGCTTCCATGCTTGCCTCTGACTGTGAAATCTGTGCTTTAATAGCTCTGGGGAGGATTTTATAGAGTTTAAACTCTGTTCCTTTAATGAAAGTCTTGTCGGCATACCATTCTGGACCTTTCTCCATGATTTCACTTCTGAAAATGGCCCTTTCCTCTGCTCTCGGGCTCTGCGTCGCTATAACAGCAACTGTGAATCATGGTGGCGTTTAACGCCTGCACCCTGCAAAACACGCAACTATATTAAGAAATCCATGCACGGAGGAGGTGGATGGTTATGGAGGACGGGAAAAATGGCTGCGCAGTGGTGGTGAAATGGTGGCTTTACACGAAATGACGATGGAAAATGCTTTTGATATGGTGTAAATAGCGAACTAATAGGGTTTGACCAAAACATGCTTATGGACCATTCGATCATGGTTTGGGGATGAAAATAAATGGCGGAGATCGAACAACAGAATGATATATGAACAGTGGGTGGAATAATTATGAAACGAATAATTTTAATGTAAAACACAAAACTTTGGTTATGACGGAAATACAAAGGAATGCGATGAAAATGCAATGAATCGTAATCGTATGCGGTGGGACCCAGCATGGTGGAGGGTGATTAGATCTAAGTTGTCAGATCGTTAGATCCAACGGACGGTCAAGATTAAGTTGGAGAATCACAATCGCAATGGATGAGAGGGATGTACATTTTATAATTTGCGATGCGATTGGAATGGGAAAGCGATGACCGTTGGATCTACAAGGGGATCGACGGTGGAGATCTGTTTGAAGGGAAAAGGGGAAGAGCGATGGGCGTAATGCGATAAGATCTGGGCCATTTATCTCTGAACGAATGGACGGCTGTGATTTAGTCGGGCAATCGCAATCGGAGGGAAACGAGTGTGACACATTACAAAAGTTCCGATTGCGACGAGGTGGGAAGTGTGATGGCTGTCGGATCATGGATTAAATAGATGGTTGGGATCGGATCAAGACAATCACAATTGGGGGGTGCGGAAGAGGAGATGTGATTGAACGTCGTGATTGCGATGGAGCGATTAGCGCCAAGCCATAGGATCAGCGGGGAAAACAACGGTGGGGATTAAATCGTAGATCGCGATCAGGGGTAAACAAAGGAATGGCATGGAGACTTTGCGATTGCGATCAAAGAGGGGGAAGAGATTGGGAATCAACCGTTGGATCAGAAAATCAGGTCAACGACGTAAATCGCATCGCGGGTCTATTAGAACAAAACCAATCGCATCGGAGTTTTTCTGTTGTAGAAAGGAAATGCGCCTGCTCGAAACTCCGATTACGATTAATGCTCAAGACTTAAGCGCTTGGTCTTAGCGCTGGGGCGTATGGGGGGAAGTGATTAAGGGACTTAACATAAGTTGGGAAAGTGGATTTTTTCCCATTTTAAATGCAAATTTGAGGCTAGGCAAAGGTAACGATAGGCAGAAAAAGGATTCTTTAGGCCAAAATAGGGAGTCTGAAAGGGTTTTTAAAGGGGATTGCTTGTAAAAATTCAATAGGGGGCTGACATGATCAACATTGGCTCCACCTAGGGACTGCACATTCATCCTTGGGCGTGTCGAGAACTTCGCAGACCACCTACATCATCAATTTTCACAGACAGGAAAAATAAATCTATTCTACTTCTACCCTTATCCATGAGACCAGATTAAACTGTTGGTCTCACATTTTCTCTACCTAAACTACATCTGCTAGGATTAAACTGTCTAGCAGATTTCTTCTCTACATTCTAAAACAGAAATTGAAAAACAGTCAAGCCAGGATTAGGTTGTCTGGCTTGCTGGACTTTGCAGAAACATTAAAAACAACTAACTACATGCTCACAGACTGAGCTTTATTGAGATTTTCCTACCTACCCTACTCTAACTGAAATATTTACAAGTCTAGCTTACAAACATTGTCTTCCAATGTAACCAGTCCATCAAGTGATCCCATGACTGGTCCTTCTTTCTCAACTCCTTGAGCAGGCTGGATAAGCAGGGCAGCTCCCACTCTTTTTGTTCCACAATAGCAGCTTTGAAAAATTTTCTTTCTGTTTGCAACATGCTGCTCGAAAAGACCTTTGATCCTTCCTCAAATGTTTGCAGGAAATGAGCATAAGGATCATGAAAAGATACCTGGCTATGAATATTTGGCAGGCGGGCTTCAACCAGGATCTCTTCTTCTTCCACTAGATCAAGAAAAAGACTCTCTTGACAGAGAGAATCTCCCTCATCTTCTTCCCTTTCTAAACTAGAGGACTCATCATATCTTCCAGCTGAGTCCTCTTGGAGCTCTGATATATTCTTCTCTGATGTACTGTGCTCCGTGAAAATATTTATATATTCTTGAGCAGGGGTATGTTTTATTTCTTCTTCCTCTTCAAGAGAAGTCCCCTTAATTTCAATCTGCTCAAGAATTTCTTCTTTGCTTACCTCCTCATCTTCTAAAAAGGAAGGCTGATGGTTTCCAGTCTCACTGATGATCTGTGGTAAAGCAGAATGAAGATTCAAGGAATCTTCATCTTCTATTATACTATCATAGCTCTTCCCATCAGTATCATAAATAGCCTGCATTGGCTTATTACTCTCCGGAAGTAAAGGGAAATGATTTTCCTCCCATAGATCTACTAATGATGACACTGCAATATTATCTTCTATTTGGGAAACATCATCATCAGATAGATCAGGAATAGGAAAAACATGAATATAATTAATACTGCCAACAGAGCATACTGGATTATCAGCAGGTTCTTCTTCACTTTGATCCACAGAGGAGCTTTCTGGATCTGTACAATCAGACTCATAAGATGAATGGGCAAGAGTGTGTGTTCCATAGAATATTTTTGAGGTGGGCTGCTGATTTAATATCTGATCAATCTCTTCTTCTGTCAAAGGAGAAGACTGTTTTGTGTTCCTTTGTGCAGAAGAGCAGCAGCTCTCTATTTCTTGTACTAGCTGATTTGGAGGCAGGATGTCTTCTTGAACCTCTTCTAGAGTATCCTTAGTTATGCTTGCAGGAAAAACTTGAGGATCTTCTGATGTTTCTTGATCTCTCTCTGATTCAGACTAGTCCTCATGAACCTGATGATACTCGGTTAGACTACAAGGCTCATGAGTGGTTTCTTCCTCCACATCAGATTCTGCATCTTCTATGTGGTCTCTTGTTTCCTCCAAGCAACATTCCCTATTTTCCTTTGCTATTAGGTCCTGATACTCTCTGTTCAGCGTAACAAAAGACATAGGTAAGAAATCAGGTAGTTCCTGATCGTTTTCCTCCTCATCTTCCATAGGTTTTAAAGCATCATACATGTCTTGCTCATTATCTAGGTCTTGAGCTTGTTCCTGTGATTTCAAGAGTTTGATCTCAGCTTCATATATTTCAATCATCAATCTTAGAAATATCTTCTTAAGCACGGGTGTGCAACTTGAGCTGAGAAGAAGAATAGCCCATGGAAGGTCCTCCACTTCCAGTTTTTCCAAGCCACGTGACATTTCCTCTCGACACTCTGCTATGAAACTTGGATGCATTTTTACAAACTGCTCAGAGTCTTCCATTAGTGAAGTGGCTTGGTCTTCAACATGGCTGATGTTGTACTGTGACATAGTCTCCCAGTGGAGTCTCGTGAAACCAAGATAATCAGTGGCCTACTGATCACCCAGTGGAGTTTTTTAATCATTTAGGAACTGTGGAGTCGCCAAGGTGAGGGATCTACAACTCTCAACTCTCCATACTCATATACTTGAAGAGTGAATTAGGTTTTGTCGAGGCCCAAGGATTTAAATTTTCTCATCTTCGTTCCCCGGCAACGGCACCAAAAAGATGTTGTCGTTCCTAGAGACAACCTAGAGTTGTGATAGACCAATTCCTAGGACATCTTATATAGCAAGGAGCATAGGATATAACAGAGGGAGTTATCAATAACAACCTCTCATGCTATCTCTTGTAAAATAAGGAAAATTAATCTGAATGGGACCAAGACCTTCAGAAACTGACACAGAGACAGGGATATTGCAGAGGCAACATGCAAAAATCCAATATAAAAGCAACAGAAAATTCAGAGATAGCTTACTGCAAAGCGGGCCGATTCAGAAATACTTCACAGAAATAAGTTATCAGAAGGTGTATGTAGTGAATGAAATGTAGAGAAAATATTAGTTAACATTGAGCTGATATCTAGATACACAATACCACCATGCATGGGCTTACCAATATAAGAATCCATACATGACAGTAGCATTTTAAAAACACCCTCCCAAAGAAACTAATATAGCAGAAACATGGTTTAGATGAATAGTGGAACAGAATATCATGCATGAGCCATATTTAAAGCGCTTGACTGATCTGAGCATGGGCATCAACTAGGATGAATCCATACCAAAAATCAGTGAGCCACTCACATTCAAAAACATGATACAGGAAACATGGATGAAATGAAATGATATATTAAAATAACACATAAGAGAAAGTTATAGACTGTGAAATACCAAAGACCAGAATCCTCTTTAACAGATGGAACTGCTCCTCACTGAGACCCTATGGGCTCAGAGCCTTCATATAAAAGTTCTACAAAATGTATACAAAAAGCCTTTCACTTCATGATTTTCTGATAAAATCTAGAACCCTTACAATGTGTTTCTTCGTAGTTTTTATAGCTAAACGAGGAGCAAAGGTTGTAGGTGGACAACTAAATGCAGAATTAAAACTCAGAAGAGAAAAGGGCCGAAGCCCATTCTGTTTAAACTCAGTGCATTTATCTCTGGTACTCTCTAGAGGAAAGAATGGTCTTCGTCAGGCTTCCATTTACTTCAAGTATGTCTCTGTTGTACCTGGCTACAGTACTCTGTAGTACTTTTTGGTGAATGAAAAAGAAAGTGAAATAATGATACAAAGGTTGACCATACTTCAAAACAAATGCTCTTGGCAACTTCGGGCTGTGATCAGGATAGAACTTTCTTCAGGAACACGGTAAAATATGGAAGTTATATGGGCGCTTTGTCCTTTAGAACAAATCTGCTGATATGATAACCCCGATAGTTTTTATATCTGTGCGCTGAGCCTTCCAAGTGATCCTGGGGTCCTTAGTACGGTACTTTTCCTTCGAAATTACTGAAATAAGGCTTAAATTCTTCAATTTCACGCCTTTAACTCTTTGCTGCTCCATTGTTATTCCTTTGCCGCTTCCATGCTTTCCTCTGACTATGAAATCTGTGCTTTAATAGCTCTGGGGAGGATTGTACAGAGTTTAAACTCTGTTCCTTTAATGAAAGTCTTGTCGGCATACCATTCTGGACCTTTATCCATGTTTTCACTTCTGAAAATGGCCCTTTCATGTGCTCTCAGGCTCTACGTCACTGTAACAGCGACTGTGAATCATGGTGGCGTTTAATGCCTGCACCCTGCAAAACATGCAATTGTATTAAGAAATCCATGCATGGAGGAGGTGGATGGTTACGGAGGATGAGAAAAATGGCTGCGCGGCAGTGGTGAAATGGTGGCTTTACACAAAATGACGATGGAAAATGCTTTTGATATGGTGTAAACAGTGAACTAATAGGGTTTGACCAAAACATGCTTATGGACCATTCGATCATGGTTTGGGGATGAAAATAAATAGCAGAGATCGAACAACAGAATGATATATGAACAACGGGTGGAATAATTATGAAACAAAGAATTTTAATGTAAAACACAAAACTTTGGTTATGACAGAAATATAAAGGAATGTGATGAAAATGCAATGAATCGTAATCGTATGTGGTGGGACCCAGCATGGTGGAGGGCGATTATATCTGAGCCATCAGATCGTTAGATCCAATGGACAGTCAAGATTAAGTCAGAGAATCGCAATCGCAATGGACGAGAGGGATGTACATTTTATAATTTGCGATGCGACTGGAATGGGAAAGCGATGACCGTTGGATCTACAAGGGGATCGACGATGGAGATATGTTCGGAGGGCAAAGGGGAAGAGAGACGGGTGCGATGCGATAAGATCTGGGCCATTGATCTCTGAACAAATGGATGGTTGTGATTTAGTCGGGCAATCACAATTGGAGGGAAATGAGTGTGACACGTTACAGAAGTACCATTGCGATGAGGCGGGAAGTGCGATGGCCGTCGGATCATGGATTAAACGGACGGTTGGGATCGGATCAGGACAATCGCAATTGGGGGGCACGGAAGAGGAGAAGTGATTGAACGCCGCGATTGCGATGGAGCGATTAGCGCTGAGTCGTAGGATCAGCAGGGAAAACAATGGTGGGGATTAAATCGGAGATTGCGATCGAGGGTAAACAAAGGGATGGCACGAAGACTTTGCGATTGCGATAAAAGTGGGGGAAGCGATTGGGAATCAACCGTTGGATCGGAAAAGCAGATCAACGACGTAAATCGCATCGCGGGTCTATTAGAACAAAACCAGTCGCATCGGAGTTTTTCTGTTGTAGCAAGGAAATGTGCCCGCCCGAAACTCCGATTGCGATTGGCGCTCAAGACTTAAGCACTTGGTATTAGTGCTGGGGCATATGGGGGGAAGTGATTAAGGGACTGGCGTCAAAGGGGCTAGGCCCTTAACATAAGGTGGGAAAGTGGGTTTTTGCCCATTTTAAATGCAATTTTGAGGCTAGGCAAAGGTAACGATAGGCAGAAAAAGGATTCTTTAGGCCAAAAGAGGGAGTTTGAAAGGGTTTTTAAAGGGGATTGCTTGTCAAAATTCAATAGGGGGTTGACATGATCAACAACCCCGAAGTTTATTTCTGCATTGAGGTCCCAACTGGGTGAGATATTGTTCCCTTCAGGCATTAGGGGGACTGTTTCCATGCTTGCATTTTTTTCTAAGGGAATGGTGTCTCCTGACTAGTTTTCAGATTCGGCTATCCCTTCAGCCTGGTCTTCCATATTCTCCCAGTCACTCTTGGGAGGAGATAAAGCCCTAAAAGCCTGCAATTCATCTTGGTGGGGTAATATTGCAGTGCAGAGAGAGCTGCTGGCAGTGGAAGATTGATTCAATTGTTCCTCAAATTGTACATATGGGCTTCTAATTTCATGGGATGCCCTCATTTTCTCTAGGACTCGAGCCATTTCTTCTTCATCGTCTTGTAAGGGTATGTTTTTAGGGCTTGAAGGTTGTGTCTGGGATGGCCCTGCCTCCTCTGGAAATTGTGAGGTTTCTTGTCATAATTGTAGCCTTTCGGACCGTCTTTGCTCCCTTGGTTCTAAAGTCGAAGAACGGGTCCTTTTCCATCTTGTTCTCCTAGGTATTTTCATTCTAGGAAGCTCAATTTCAGTCCCGACAGGGTTTTCCTTAGGGGCATGCACAACAGGGTTAACAAAGCTGTCCTAGGATGTCTGCTATTTTCCTAGCTCATGAATTATAATTAACTTGATTAAGCCCTGGTGGCTGACAACCTCTTGGGGTTTTTAGCCTTTCTAATTCGAATAAAAGTGTCATGTAATACAGAATTCAAGAAAGAAGGCAGATTAACTAAATTTTTTTGGTTAAGAAAATCTAACAATATGAGTTGGCAGGGTTTTACCACGTCTTGGCATCCATCGCATGTGATGTATCTCTGGATGAATGCTGCCAATTCCTGCCAAGGTTGTTGTAGGGAGTTAGGGTTAATCCCCTTTCCTTTCCGTTCCAATGGTTCTCTTGGATCTTGGTATGTTGCGGTTGCCTCTCGTATAAGAAGGTGCTTTTCGGTCCATCTTTCTCCTTCTGCTGGTATTCCAAAGACTTCGGCAATGATATCCTCTATGAACGATATAATCCTTCCTCTAAGCCTGGTATGTCCCTCTTATAGGTTCTATAATAATTCAACTGCTATTTCTATGTCAAACCCTTGCAATTTGTATATTTATGGAAACCAACCAACTCCCTGAAGAATGGTGCGAGCTACGTCTGAGATTGGGAATGTTGTAGGTTAATTTCAGAGAGAGTTTCCTTCCATGGCTAATTTGTTCTTTGAGCTAATTTCTCCATCTTTCTTTGTTTATTTTGGTCATGTTGGTTAGAATAAACATTGTATGCAAGAGACAAAATAAATTGCAGCCTTCTGTCGTAAATGTATGTAACTTCATATCATAATTGCAATGATCTTTTGGTCTTGTCAGTGTATCCAAAGGAATTTTTGCAGGGAATTCACATGCTTAATATTTATGGATATTTACACCCCCTCTCTCGAAATAAGGGTGTCCACGTCCTTAAGTACAAGAGAGATTGGATTAATCTTGAATGCATACGGGGGAAATGTCAGAAATCAATAATCACAGTCTGTATGCGAGAATGGTGTCCCTGGCCTTGGAGCTCAAGAAAGGAGGAGTGATTGCAACAATTATGAATTCATGTGGTGCAAAGGTTAGATTTGGAATTTATCATAAGTGTATCTCATGTGGAAGTGACCGAAGAAGGGAAGAAAGCAATATAACAATTATTATGATAGGATGTCCTTATTTAATGGTATGGTATGACGGAAGCATGATCATGAAAGATAATGATTGGTGTCGTCATCCCGTAGTTCAAACATGAAAGAATAGTTCATATACATTTAGTTATGCAGGTAAATAGTATTATCACTAATTCGGGTAGTGGGTTTATCTTGAGATGAAAATAGGAGATAAGGTATATATAAGAGTATTATGCTATTGTTAGAAAAATACTCTCATACCACAACCAAAGCCACTACTGCCAGCAGACATTCATAGCCTCAACAGGGTTGTTATTTTAACCCAAAAAATGAGCCAAAATCCTCCATGTAAAAGTATATATTTTTCCAATTTTATGGAGAGATCACCGTGCTAGTGTGGTGGCCAGATAGTCATAGTGCCACACTAGAGTTGTAACAGAGTGATCAAGTTGGCTCATGATGAGAGCTCCTTTCCTTCCAGCAGTTGGAGCTGTCAAGAAGGTCATTACCCTGGTGTGTTGGCCATTGTGGGCATGTCATCTGCTAAACCCTTATGATCGTGGTAGGCTGGCTCGTGATGAGAACCCCTATTCTCTCTTAAAATCTGCATATAGGCATAATACTTTTTTTTTTTTTTTTTGAAGAGTAGGCATTTCTCTTTGTTTTATGAAGAGACCATTGTTCTGGTGTAGTGGCTAGATAGTCACAATGCCATTCACTGGGATTGTAATAGATTGATCAGGTCAGTTGGTGATGAGACCTCTTGTCCTTCAAACAGTTGGAGCTGTCGAGAAGGTCATTACCCTAGTGTGTTGGCCATTGTGGACATGTCACCTGCTAAAACCCTTATGTTCATGGTAGGTTGGATCGTGATGAGATCCCCTATTCTCTAAAAAAATATTGCATGTAAACATAATATTTATTCTTTATACATGAAGGGAGGCTCATTAATGCCTTAAGAGTTAGGGATGGTGTGAGAAGTAAAAAGAATACCAATACAATTAATACCCCTTATTCCTAATTCTTTATATCAAAGGGAAATACTACTCGAAAGTGTAGAAAGATATACCATTATAAGACTATTTATTGTGTGATAACATGTTTGAGTAGGGGATGTCTTAGCCCTTCATTGTATAGATGTACCATGTCAGCTTCTGGAGTAGAGATTTCCATTAAATTTTCAAAGGATCATCATATTAGTAATATTACTACTTTTCTCCTTTTTAGGTGCCAATTCCTGCTCAGAAATGTCTTTTACAGCTAGGGTGTGGGGTGAGGAGTTGGTTTTGTGAGGAGAGATCATAAAAAAGAAAGAAGGATCATGCTTTAAAAGGGGAAAAAAAAATTAGTTGTTCAATCCTATTGAACAGCAGTTTTTTAATTGGATTGAACATCAGCCGTTCAAAGATTTGAACAACAATAAATAAAAACGCAAAAGGACACAGTTTTTGAATCCAATTGAACAATAGTCGTTCGAAGATTTGAACAGCAAAGAATAAAAATGAAAAAACACGATTGTTCAATCTGATTGAACAGTAGTTGTTTAATTAGATTGAATAGTAGTTGTTCAAAGATTTGAACAACAAAAACAAAAAAAACGCAACAAGGATATGGGTGTTCAATCCGATTGAACAGTAGCTATTCAATTGGATTGAAGAGCATTCGTTTGAATATTTGAACAACAAAGAATAAAGAACACAAAAACACGATTGTTCAATCCGATTGAACAACAACTGTTCAATTGGATTGAACAACAGTCGTTCAAAGATTTGAAGAACAAATAATAAACACAAGGGATGATGAAGAAAAAGGATACAATTGTGAGTATGAAGAATGTACAACAAAATAAGAAACTAAAAATTGCACGAAAATTATATACAATATTTACAAAACGAAGTAGCAAGCTCTCATGTACTTAAAGTTGTGGGGTTATCACCCCCTTCTGCTAAAACTTGGATAGTAGGATCGTTGCATACCTATTGGTAGAAAGCCTCCCTTGTAAGAGGTGTGTGATAGAGGTGCACTCTGTGCCCATTGACTCAGAATGCAAAACCAAACCCGTCTATGGTGGTCAAGGTGAGGGTACCGTTGTTGTGTACTTCCTGAATTTCGTATGGACCGAGCCACCTTGTCTGTAACTTCCCCGAAAAATCTTGGAATATAGAGTCATAGAGAAGCGCCCAATCTCTTCTTTGGAATGTCTTCTTTTTTATGAGGTTTTCATGCCACTTAGCTCGTTGATGTTGGATGATTGTTGTGCACTGCAGAGCTAGTAGCCATATTTCATCTAGTTCATTTATTTGTTGAAGTCTTCTAATCTGGGCTTCTGTCAAGTTCAGCCCTACCTCCTGGGTTGTCCTTAGAGTATTTATTTCGAATTTGATAGAAAAAATGGGATCTCTTCCAAATCCCAGATGATACGGATAATATCCAATGGTGTTTCGCCATGTTGTGTGGTAAGACCATAAGGCTTTTGGTAGTTTAGTAGTCGTCCCGGTTATGTGTTGATAGTGTTTTAGTGAGAATTTCCTCAAGGATTTTGTTGGTACTTTCAACCTGCCCATTTGCGTGTGGGTGGTAGGGAGACGTGACTCTATGGATGATATGGTGATTCTTCAGGGTGGCTATAATTTTATTACCCACAAACTGTGCCCCTCCATTGGTTATCACTTCCTGTGGTAAGCAATATCACACAAATAGCTCAAAAAGAAAATTAATCATAGATTCTTTCGTATCTCTTGATAAGGCCACTATTTCTACCCATTTTGTTACGTAATTTGTGGCAACTAGTATGTATATTTTCTGGTCCAATCGCCGGTTTAATGGCCCAATGAATTCCAATGCCCATCATTCGAACGATTCTACTACCAATTGTGGTTGCAATGCCATTTCATCAGCTTGGCCTGGGCGGCCCATTCTTTGGCAACTATCGTAGGCTTGGACATATTTTTTTTGCATCTTTAAAAATCATAGGCCAATAATAACCTAATTGTAATACTTTGTGCCCCATTCTACGATCTACGAAATGGCCACCATAAGGTTCGTAATGAAAAGTTCGTAGAATGTCATAAATATCCTCTTCTCGGATGCATTTGCGTATATGCATATCAGCTCCTATATGGAATAGGTATCCACCGATCCAGCAAAACCTAACACTAGACTGAATAATCAAATTTCGTTCCCTTGATGTTAAATGTCTGGGAAGTTTTCGTACTACCAGGTAATTTGCTACATCTACATACCATGGTGTTTTTACTATTACAACAAACATATGTTCATCGGGAAACTGATCGTCCATTGCTAGTGTGGCATTTTTTTTGGGAACTCTAGATAGCAAGTCTGCAACCACATTCTCCTTTCCTGGTCGGTATTTGATAGCTATATCAAATTCCTGCAAAAGCAGCAACCAACAAGTTATTCTCCCATTTCTAATTGGTTTATTGGCTAGATACCTAATGGCAGAGTGATCAGTATACAAGATTACTTGATAGCCAGTTATATAATGTCTAAATTTATTGATAGCATAAATGACAACCAAGAACTCTTTTGTATTCACTGTATAGTTTAATTCAGCAGGAGTGAGATTTGTGCTGATATAATAAATAGCTTAGGGATTTTTGTCTTCTTCTTGACCAAGAACTGCCCCTATCACTGTGTCAGATGCATTCGAAGAAATGTGAAAGGGAAGCTTCCAATTAGGACCGCGTAGGATTGGTACCATCGAGACCAGTTTCTTTAAATCTATAAAATCAGTGTCACATTTATCAGACCAATGGAATTCAACATTTATAGTTAATGCATACAAGGGTGCAACGACTTGTGAAAAAATATTTATAAACCTGTGATAATACCTTGCATATCCAAGAAAACTGCATACCTTTGTCTGTGTACAAGGTTTGGCTAATAAAAGGATTACTTCTATTTTTTCCGGGTCTACCTGTATTCCAGCTGTAGAGATGTAGTGTCCTAGGATTACTCCTTCGGTCATCATCATGTGGCATTTTTCATTGCTTAAACATAATCTGGTAGAAATACATCGTTCCAATACCTTTTCTAGTGTTTCTAATGCTTGATCAAAGTCATCTCCATATGGAATGAAGTTGTCCATGTAAATTTCAAGTCCTTCATTTATTAAATCATAAAATATTCTGAGTATGGCTCTTTGGAAGGTTGTTGGGGCATTGCATAATCCAAATGGTAATACCCTGTAGGAAAATGTACACCATGGGTAGGTAAAGGTTGTTTTATCCTGGTCTTCGGGGGCTATCTAGATTTGATTGTAACTGCTGAACCCGTTAAGAAAGGAAAAGGGTCGCTTTCCGGCTAATGCATCGAGGACTTGGTCAATAAAAGTAAGGGGGAAGTGGTCCTTCTGTGTTGCTTTATTTGGTTCTCTGTAATCCACACAGATTCTCCATTTCCCATTCTTCTTAGGAACGACTACTAGAGGAGAGACCCATTTGAGTTCTGAGATAGGATAAATGAAGTTTACATCCAATAGATTTTGTAATTCATATTTTACAATGTCTTTCATATGTGGGTTTAGCCTCCATTGAGGTTGTCGAATAGGTCGAGCGTCTTTGTCAGTATATATGTGGTGTGTGCATAGCTGAGGGTCTATACCCTTCATGTCTGGGTAGTCCCAAGCAAATTCTCCCTAATACTTCTGTAGAACCTTTATGAGCTTTTACTTTTGGTCAATATCCAGACTGTCATTGATGTTTAAAACTTTCCCTGGCTCAATTTCAATTGGTATGTTGTTGTGCACAACGGTCGTGGGTATGTCTTTATTATCAATGTCTGTCAAGTAGTCTTCTTGTGTCTCATCTTCAAGAACTATTTTTAACATTTGGCATTTTAAGTTTCCAGATGAAAATGGCTGATTCATGAAGTTATTGATCACATCATCTTCAGTTTGATCCTTGAATTCAAGAGCTTCAACTAATGTCAGAGGTGGACAGATATTTTGTTCCTAGTATGTATGTGGATGCCTGTGAATATTTACCTTGGGCGGACTTGGTTTGGCAAGTGGGTAAATGATAATTTTTTTTATGGAATCTCCTCTAGCAATGGTCATGTTGCCTGTCCGACAACCTCTGTAAGCATCGACTGTTGCCAATCGAGGTCAACCAAGTATCAAGGGGTGTCCATCCATCCTAATTTTTGGGTTAATAACTAAAAAGTCAGCTTGATACTCCGATGAGTACACAGAAACCAGGATGTCTTTTAATATTCCTTCTGGTCTGATAACAGATCTGTCAACAAGTTACAGCAAAGTAGCTCTGGTTCTAATGTTGTTATGCTTAACTTCTCGCAGATCTCTGTATTTAAGATGTTAACGGCTGCCCCTAAGTCAACCAATGTGTTTGGAAAGGAATGGCCAAATATTTGCACAGTTACTATGGGGTTCCCTGGATCCTCATATTTCATGGGTGTTTCCTTTCCCAACAATAAGTCTGATAGTGCCCCCACCACATGAACAGTGGGTACAGTTTTTTATTTCCTCGCCTGTTTTTTTCCGCACGGTTATTTAATTGTCTTGGCATAGATAGGGATGTCTTGTGTAGCCTGAAAAAGAGGAATTTTAATGCAAAGGTTATGTAATTCCCCCAGGATATAGAAATCTGGAGAGACTATTGGTCCAGGAAGTGTTAATCTTTCAGGGAATGGAGGTGGAGAAGTCATAAGGTTTTTAGGTTTCCCTTGACCGAGTGTTTCCCTTCCCTGCTCTACTTCTGTTTCAGTCATAGTTGTTTGTCTAGGTCCTGTCGAAATTCCAAATTCAAGTTGTGGCAAGGTCATACCTTCTGATGGTGAGATAACATGTCCTAATCCTAGCCTTAGTTCGTTGCATTTCTTCTGTTCAGTTTCGAGGTTTGGGTTTTCTACAATCTGAATTAGTTGAACCAGCCTGTTGTTAGGATTAGGATTAGGTTGAGCCGACAATTGAGGTTGTATGATAGGCTGAGAGTTGTGCTGGACTGGGTATGGAGCTGGTAATGTAGGTTGATTTTGAACCCCTATCCCCATCGGTAGGTTGGTCATTCCCAGAGGTCGTTTCCAGTTCTGAGGCCAATTTTTGGTTTATGAAGGGGAGGTTAGCCACTAGGATTGATAGAAATTGTTTTTCCAATAAGGGGGAGAACAAGGAAAAATTGGCCAATTATTTCCTGAAGAGGGTTGTGTTGGCCAAGGAGGCCTAGGAAATGGTTGAGATGGCAAAGCAGAGAAAGGTGATTGGTTCTTCCAAGATGTTGCAGGGTTTTTCTGGTTAAACTAGGGAGAAGAAAACAATTGAGGCAAGTCTTGTGGCATACCTGTTTGTGCTTGCAATTGTTGACGTTGGTTCATTAGATAGACTGGTTCTGTCTCTTCTTCTACTTATTTAACAAATTCTTTCAGTCCCAAAAGTGAAGGGAAATGGTCCGTGGCATGGTCCTTGATGAAAATAGCACATGTTTGGACCATGTCTAATGGAAATTTCCTTTGGTTGTGTTTCTTCCGATAGCGTGGGAAAAATATGACCAAGTTTTGCTCCGCTATAGCTTACTTTTTCTTGGCTTGCAAGACATATTGCTGTGTTGCCAGGGTGCCCAAGATATTAGTTTTGAAATATTCTAAAATATTACCAAATTCTGCTCTGGTTATGTTGCCACTGGATTGCTTAGGATTCCTTGTAGCTGAGTCTCACCTGATTGGCCTAATTCACGTACTACCCCAAGAACACCTGATACACAGTGAAATAATATCATCATATTCTTCTTGGTAGATGTCTCCTTTTCCCATTATGTTAAGTGTTTCAACCCATTCTTCTTTCACTCCCTTAATCAACATTGCTTTTAAGATATCTTTGGATAGTGTAGTATATGGAGACCTTTGTAAGTTATATTGAAATATTTTGATGTATTCTTCTAATGTCTCATTATCTTTTGTAGACATATTGAAGATTTCATCTTTTAATTCTTGAGTTCAGCAATAGTCTTGGTATTTGTTAAGAAAGGTGCTCTTCATCTCATCCCAGTTATTAATGGTTCCTCCAACGAGCCTCATAAACCAATGTAATGTTGTCCCCTTCAAGGTAGAGGAAAATAATTTTAGTTTTTGAGGGTCAGTGGTGTAGTCATATCCCCTACATAAGACATCGAATTCAAATAAAAATGCATCTGGACATTCTGAGGTTAACCCATGGAAGGTGGGGTTGTTTTGTAATGGTTCTTATTGTTTTCAATTTGATCAAAGATATGCCAATAATCTTTGGGGATTTCTTGTTCTAGAGGAATAATCTTAGTAGAATTAGGGAACAGACGCGGAGGAAGCCTTATAGCAATCCTTACAGCACTTCCACGATCTGGGATACCAAGTGTCTTTGTCTCAGGGGATCTAGGCTCTGGATTTCTTGCTTGTACTGCACTGTTGGTTTCTCCTTCCCCTTCCTGTAGATTGCAAGAACCTCCCTCTCTCGAAGGGTCAGCACTTATGCGATCAACAGTCTGAAGGCTTTGTTCAGACCCTTCTGTTTCACTATGAATCTCGGCGTGGGGTGCAGATGGTGAGGCTGCTACCTGAGGGAGTGCAGTAGTACTTTGGGTAGGAATGGTTTTGGTTCCTACGGATGCCTTGGATTTAGCCTTCTTAATGATTTCGTCTATATATGTTGTTCTACCAAGGATCATTGGTCCTTTGGGTTTCGTGGACTTAAGTGGATGATTTTGATTTTTTTCTATCTTTTTCTTCCTAGTCATAAAACAAGAGCACCTATCCTACTAGCCTCTGCACGATTGCTGAGAAGCGGGCTGGAGAGAAAGTGTTTTTCTTGCCGGTATGCAGGTTCTTACCTCTTGTTTTCAATACCCAATTATTCACAACAAAAGAAAAAAAAATAAAGAAAGGAAATCACTCTTACACACTCTCCCCAGCAACAATGCCAAAAATGTTGGGTCATAAAGGTGACTGTTACAGGCAACTTCAATGCTTCTCATTCAATTGTCAACCCAGGGTAAGTCTTGTTATTTCAAGGGTGTGAGAACAATATATGCAAGTGATATCAATGGAAAACTACTCTAAGTTACCATAAGGAAGACTATCTAATTCTCAAAGTTCAATCAAATCGAAATGAAATAGAACTATAAAATGCTTTTGACTATCCTATCTAAGTAAGTGTAGAAAAGAGCAAACCACAATTGAACATTATACTGTGGTGGATTGAAAAACAATCCTAACAATTGAACAACAGATTTAATAAATTAAATAGAAATTGTTTATCTAATTTTTCAATGGAATTCTCTTTGAAACTAAATAGATGACATGTCTTTGAATCAAATAACAACTAGACACCTCACAATAATAATGGAAGGATCTAATTTTAGGTATATGCAGAATTGAACAACAATCATGCTAAAACTAGTCAAACGAGTAACAACGCATTGAGAAATGATGAAATAATCTAAACAATTATGATAACATTGATTGTAAGCAAGGAAGCATGAATGATAAACTTATTCTAGTGAAAGAGAAAGCCGTAGCATCTTATGTTCATGATTCAACCAGTTAAATGATATCTCACGAAATTCATTAGATGACTGAAACGTAAGCTCTGTAATTAAACGTATAGCATAGAGGTTAGCAAAGAAACTTCGAGGGCTGGACCCAACACCACCAAAAGTCTACCACTAAGGGAAACTAAAAAATTGACTATTCAAAAACGCCAAAATCTTTATTAAGCTCAAGATTAATACATGAATACAACTAGAAAATTCTGTCTCGATACGTCTATTATAGAAGCAAATCTCTATTAAGATATGTTTATCTTGTTCGTCTTTCGCCTTTTAAAGGAAATTTCAACAATGGTAACGGTCTTTTGCATACGAGATCCTGTTGCTCGTGGCTATCATTTGAGTTCTACAGACGTGGATGTACCTTTCTGTCTTCCGCCGACCCATGGGAGCCATCATGATCCCATTCGCTTCTCTTTTTCAGCTATCTTCCATTATCATTAGTTTAGCTGCTTTGTTTTCCTGTAAATAAAGATACAACAAGTCAATTTTTCATTGTTAAAAATCCCTTTTACCATCATTTCATTTTATCCTGACTTTAAATTAATTTCCTTTCCTTTATTTCTGAGATGAGGAAAAATTCATGAAAGTGCATAAAAATTAGTGGTAGATATAGGATGAAAATGTACCTTATTCTAAGCCCAACACAGATGTTCATAGGAAGATCCACCTTGTTTGATTGTACACCTTGGTTAAAGCCACAGATTGTGGGGGTTTGGGGATTCTAGACACTTTATCTTTCAATAGATATCTAATATGCAAGAGGCTATGGAGAGCATTGACTAGAAGGGGAATCGTGTCATTGATTATCAAAGGCAAATATATGGAAGATAAATATTTAGAATTCTGGATTAGAAATGGAGCTAACTACACAACTTCATCCTCTTACATATGGCATAGTATGATGAGGAATAAGCACTGGCTATTCGGGGGACTCTGTTGGGAGGTGGGAAATGGTTGTAGGACTGGTGCAAGAGTAAACCTCGTCAAAGGGATTTTGGGCACACATTCCTTGGTGGTTCCTCTCCTCCAACATCTACACAAACGACAAAGGTATGTTTTTATTATCTGATATTGCTTCTAACAGGGTTATTTCTCCACACATTCAATCTTGGTTTCAACTGTAGACTTGGATCTAATAGGTTCATTGGAAACAGAATAGGATAATTATGTCAGACAGTTTGAGGCTACAGGGATACACCTTACGGAAGAATAGTATTGGCTAACCTAGATTGGGAAAACCAATCAAAACCAATTTTTGTCAGCAAAATATACAAGCACATCTCCAACTCTATTCTTGCTCCAACAATTCCACATTGGCTACATAATATTTGGAAGAGGAATATCCCACTGCAACTAATTTATTTTGGTTGGTTGGCTCTCCATGATAAAATTCTTACATTGGAGAAGCTATCTCACAGAGGCTACCATGACCTTAGAATATGTTCTCTTTGTTTGCAGAGCTCAGAGGAGGTGTCACACCTCCTTAGCAACTGTCCTTTTTCTACAGAAATTTGGAACTATGTTCTCCACTATTTCCAGATTGATGGCATCTAGACAAACCTTACCCCGGAGGAATATTTCAAAGTATGATTCACTACTCAGCAGGAGTATTATTCCTTACCTTTTTACATCATATGGGGTATCTGGAAATGCAGAAATAGAAGGATTTTTTAGCATGAAAATATGAATGGCAGATACATTGTATTGGGGATTGTTGCATATTTTATTAAGATCAAACCCAAGAAACATGAGAACAAATAGAGACATAATACTAAAAATAACTTATGGAATAAATTTTTATCAAGTTTTTAGATGTTTGATGTAACAAAAATATTTATGGATGCGGAGCTCTCATAGTTATAGAATTGAGACACTATCTACATTTTTGGTGGGAGGGAGGTAAAGGCATGAAAAATCGGTCTAAAATTATTGCACTTTGGGGTCTCCTTTTCTTGGCACAATGGCTTGACATCAAGGATATACAAGTATTTAGGGACTCTAAAGTGTGCATCGATTGGATCAAACACTAATACAAAATGGCTAATTAGTTACTAAAAAAATGACTAAAATTTTCATATAATGACTATTTTCGGTCGGTGACCAATAGTAGCTAATTTACAATATCTTATAACGCAACCAAATTTTAGTCGTTTTTAGCTTAGTCATTAATTGGTTGTCTCAATTTTTTTTTTTGGTAGTATATTTGGTCATTAGTTTGGCCATTTATTTATTCATTGATTTGGTCATTAATTTAGTCATTTATTTGGTTATTTATTTAATCATTGATTTGGTCATTAATTGTCACAATTAATAACCAAAAATACAAAAACATATATTACAAAATTATCACCCGAGAAAACCAATTAATTACCAAATAAATATGACCAAAAATTTGGTCGTATTATAAGATATTGTAAATTAGCTACTAATAGTCATATATATGCAAATCTTAGTCATTGTTTGAAACCAATTAATGACCAAAGAAATATGACTAAATTTTACTCGACTTATAAGATACTATAAATTAGCTACTAATAGTCGTATATATGCAAGATTTAGTAATCATTTGTAATCAAAAATTTATCAATTGTAGTAGTCATTGTTGGGAAAAATACTGAGAGGGGGGGTTGAATCAGTATTTTGAGTTGACTGAAAACTTTTTACTTTTTCTTTGAGCAGATTTCCATACGCGGTTTTTATGAACTGAACTAGCGTATGCACGTGGAAATATAGAAGGAAACTAGCGTATACTGATTTATCTTCAGATTTAGAGAATCGGTCTTCTAAATAGATTTATTAGTTATGAATAAGGCTAGATAATCAAAATTTATGAGCAGTAAACAAAAGTATAAAGCATCACACACATGAACACCAAGATTTAAGGTGGAAACCCAAATCGGGAGAAAACCACCGGTGCTGTCATCTCTATCTTCAATCTTTATTATATAGAAAACCTTTTACAACATTGTACTGATGCAGACTTATACCAGTACATAGGATTCTACCTACAGAAGGCTGCAACCTTCTCTCGTTTTCCAGCTACAATTGGAAGGGAGCTCCAACCCCCTGATCTCGTTTACCAGCCTCTCCTGGAAGGGAGATTCATCCCCTTGATTTCAACACCAGCTTCTACTGGCTGAAAGCTTCTACTGCCATACTGAAGGCTTCAACCTTCAGACCCACTGCAGACCACATTTCATCAATTTTCATACTGGATCAAACAACTTCAACACAACCCTTCACTTAACATCAACAAACATATTTTTCCCAATACTTCAAACAGAACAGTGAGACCACTGTAAGCAGAATATCAGAAATAACCCAGACTTCAGAATAGATATGCAGATACAAACTCAACCCTGAACATTCATTAATTCAAATAGCATACACTACTTTTATTCACTGAAGCCACGTGTATACGCGATTTCTTTCTCACCAACCTAAATATGCCTCTGTGCATATTGTTTTTCATAACATGAAATGCATACGCCACTTCTATTCACCGAAGTTGCGTGTATACGCGCTTTTCTTCGTATCAACCTGCATATACTTCTGAGAATAATGATTTTCATAATGTGATCAATCTCAGATTTAGATCTAAGGCTTTCAGTCAGACACCTTCTCAGCAATGCAGAACCTTTAGACAGTTAGTCAGATTTAACCATGTTTTCTCACTCATTGATTAGATTTGTTCATTATCAAATCAGCAGCATACTCCATATTCAATCAACCTAGAACTTCAATTAGACTTCACTGACCGACAACAGAGAGAAAGCAGAAATCACAGAAGTAATATCTGTAAATAAGCTTCAGAAACCCTAACTTCCATACGCGCTTTTAATGAAGCGAACCCACATATATACGTGCTTTTACCGAGACAAAATAGCGTATAGATCTATAAAAGATAAATTTTGCAGAATAGACCAGATCTATAAACTTACCCAGATTTCTTCAATTTATTCATCAGACTTGCGCTAGGTCTTCATCATTTCTTTTGCAGATCATCCTAGAGATTCATCATTTTTAGATCTAGAGATCTTGAACCTTCATCATATCCATAGGTGCATCATAGATTCAGATCTATCAATTAAGAATAGAGTTAAACCATGCAGATATTCCTTAGAGGAATTTATTCATCAACAACCCTTACACATGCACACACTGCACTATGATCCTCTTCTCCTTATATATTTTTAGCCTTTACCAATACCATGAGCCAAAACCACACAACTTCCGATGGTATTCTTGGACGGAATCAAATAAACCATACAGTGCTCAATATTGTGTGCCAAAACCATGGTAATTCCCCTTGTTATTATAATTTTGGAGCGCAAAAGGGCATACGTGACTTGGGACGTACTTATCCGCATGCATACGCGACTTGGCCTTTAAAAACTCGCGTATACATTGTGACATATTATATTTATCATTTCTCCGGCATTTACTTGAATTCTTTTCTCTGTCACATCTGAACTGAACTATAGATACATCATTCTTACATCTGTAATACATAGGTTGCTATCCAAAGACAACTCAGCAAGTCAGTTTCCATCAAGGACAACTTCATCAAGTAGGTTGCCAACGAGGACAACTCATTGCATCATATTGCCAACAATCTCCCCCTTTGGACTTGATGGCAACCATGACCAGAAATATATTCAGCAACAACATTCTCCCCCTTTGACATCAAGGGCAAAGGGTAGATCAAGATCCTTTGTACTGACAATACCATGCTCCCCCTAAGATCATGCTGCATCTTCAAACATAATTTTTCAATGAAGTACATGACTCTATGACCTTTCCTATCACCAAGGACTCATACTTACATCAATGATCCAACCAAGTGGATTTACATATGTGACTCAAGTACCCAACCAAGTGGGTTTACACATTTTGACTCAACTACCCAACCAAGTGGGTTTACAAATTTGAACAAATCCTTACATGACTGAATATTACAATTTTACATCATAGGTCTCAACATGACCTTTTTCATCAAATTACAGAAATGACTTATACAATCAAGATCAAATATTCTCAAGCATAAGATCAGATTACAACAAATAATTAGAATGCCAACAATGCATCCTTTCCACGTGACCAAAGCTCTTTAGCCTCAGGCATCCCGAATGAAGAAATCATCAAGGCATATTCTGCCGTAGTTATTTTAGAGAATGAAGAAGATGAGAGCTGGAACATCACTGCAGATACCTAACAACACCACAATCAGACACATCGTCGACCCAAAAAAAAAATTGTCAAGAATGCTCCAGCATTTACGCGGTTTTCTGTCTATAAACTCGCGTATATACGCGATTGTCCTTCAAGAAATCCGCGTATCCAATTTAATCTTCTGAATTTAAGAAGATTTGATCTTCTGAGAGGCAGAGACAACTGCCAGCTTCTGTCTGAGATATTCGAACGCTTCCCTGGGTAAAGGTTTGGTAGATATATCCGCAACTTGTTCTTTGGAGGGAACATACTCCAACTTCACCTTGTGTTCAAGCACTTGTTCACGTAAGAAGTGATACTTGATGGGAATGTGCTTGGTCTTGGAATGCATACCAGGATTCTTTGAGATACTGATGGCACTTGTATTATCACAAATAATGGAGATGGGAGGTGAACATTTGATTTGAATGTCTTGTAAATTCCACATCATCCAAAGAAGTTGTGTGCAACATCATACGGTAGCCACATATTTTTCTTCTGTTGTAGATAAGGAAATAGAGCTTTGTTTCTTGCTGAACCAAGATACTAATCGGGGTTCCATATATAATGCACCACCACTAGTGCTTTTTCTATCATCAAGACTTCTAGCCCAATCCACATCTATGTAAGCATGAAGAGTGAGATCAACATTTTTTGGATACCATAGACCTAAGTCTTGAGTTCCTTTTAGATATTTGAATATTATTTTTACAAATTTCGATTTTGAGACTTTGGATTTAGATTGGAATTGTCCATCAACTCTTAACCGCATGCATAATGTCCGCAGAACCTAGTGACATAAAGTATACTTCCTATCATAGATATGTATTCTGGTTGATTCACCGTGGGGGAATCATCGTTAGAACTAAGATTACATCTGGTTATCATTGGTGTACTTACAGGTTTGCAATCTTCCATGCCATACTTCTTCAATATTTTCTTAAGATATTTCGCTTGTGATAAGAATATGCCATCTGTTGCTTGTTGCACTTGCAAGCCAAGAAAGAATGTTAGTTCCCCAAGTAAAGACATTTCAAATTCTTGCTGCATATCAGAAGCAAATTTATGACTCATAGACTCTTCATTACTTCCAAAAATGATATCATCAACATATACAACCACAATCAATAGTTCATCATTTTCAGTTTTTGTGTAAGTCGCTATCAAGCAGACCTTTGAAAATCTTTGTTGATGAAGATATTTGTCAAGACAATAATACCATGCCCTTGGAGCTTGTTTGAGACCATATAGAGCCTTTTTAAGTCTACAAACAAGTTTTTCATCATTTCCCCAAATGAATCCTTCTGGTTGTTCTATATAAACTTATTCTTCTAGATCACCATTAAGAAACACAGATTTAACATCCATTTGATAAACTTTTATTTGTTGGAAGCTTGAAAAAGCAAGAAACATTCTTATGGCTTCAAGTCTAGCTACAGGAGCAAAAGTTTCTTCAAAGTCTATACCTTCTTGTTGAGCATACCCCTTGCAAACAAGTCTATCTTTATTTCTTATAACATCCCCATTCTCATTTAACTTGTTTTTGAATATCCATTTAGTTCCAATGACATTTTTGTCATGAGGTCTTAGTACTAATTCCCAAGTGTGATTCTTTTCAATTTGATCAAGCTCTTCATTCATGGCTTGAATCCAACATTCATCTTTGCTAGCTTGATTGACATTATGTGGTTCAATAGTGGATAGAAATGCCAGATAGCTAGAAGATCCCACAAGAGTCCTTCTTGTTTGTACACCTCATTCCTTTTCTCCCAAAATTTGAGATTCTGGGTGATTCTTTTGAACATATCTGGATGGAGCTTTTTTAGATAAATCATCTCCGGGTTCTTCATTGGGTTCACTGTCTATATCATTTCTATTTGATGTAAAAGGATATGTGTTATCTTCGTCTTCATCCATTTTTTGTTTTTCTTCTTTTGGAGCTGCAGGAGACTCATCAATAACAACATCAATACATTCAACAATCTTCCGAAGTCTTTTATTTTAAAATTTATATGCTCTACTCCTAGAGGAGTAACCAAGAAGTATTCCTTCATCTGCTCTGGGTTCAAACTTGCCAAGTTTTTCATCATTATTTTTGATAAAGCATTTGCTTCCAAAAACTCTAAAATGCTTCACAGTGGGAGGATTACCATACCAAAGTTCATATGGCGTTTTATCACTATTTACACGAACATGTGCCTTGTTAAGAATATTTACTGCTGTATGTGCTGCTTCTCCCCAAAAAGTGTCGGGTGTTCCGGAATCATCAAGCATAGCTCTAGCCATTTGTTGAACTATTCTATTCATTCTTTCTGCTACGCCATTTTGTTGTGGAGTGCCAGCTACAGAAAACTGTCTTTTTATGCCATGTTGTTCACAAAATTCAAGGAATTCATCTGATGTATATTCTCCTCCTCGATAAGATCTAAGACACTTGATTTTTAGATCTAATTCATTTTCAACCAGTGCTTTGAAGATCTGAAATTTCTCAAATGCTTCATCTTTGTGTTTAATCAACCCAATCCAACACATTCTAGAGAAATCATCAATAAATAAGATATAGTATTGTTCACCACGTGGTGACTTTTTCCTCACGGGTCCACATATGTCAGTATGAATGAGTTCAAGAGGCTTACTTGATGATCCTTCCTTGGCATTAAATTGTACTCTGGTTTGCTTACCGAATTGGCAAGATTTGCATATGATATTTTCAGGTAGAGTAATATTGGGAAGATCACGAACAAATTTAAGTTTGCTTGATTTATTGATTTGAGAGAAGCTCAAATGCCCCAACCTTCTATGCCATAGCCAGTTTTCTAAAGATTTACTCAAGTAACATTGTTCTTTGCAGTTATTTAATACATATAGGTTTCTTGGAGTTCTTTTTCCTTTTATAATTGTTTTACCTGTATCAAGATCACATACCACACATTCTTTTGAACTAAAGACAACTTCGGTTCCTTGATCACACATTTGACTTACACTTAACAAGTTATGCTTTAATCCATCCACATACATGACTTCATTAGCTTTCACCTTTTCTTTTAGAAAAACAGACCCTTTTCCCTTAATGACCGCAGGAGTGTCATTTCCAAATGTAACATTTTTTTCTTTTTCTAGAGCACTATATGCAAGAAGTTTGTCTTTATCACCTGTCATGTGTCTCGAGCATCCACTATCAATGTACCATTGGTTTTCTTCATCTTCTGCAAATAACGCTATGCCACAATTTTCAACTTGTAATTCCTTCTTTTTCCATACTTTGGAGCTTGAAGGAACATGTTCTTTTGGCTGAACTTTGCTCCTGCATTCAGATTCTTCATGGCCAAATTTATTGCAATAAGCACTTTCAACTTCATTTTGAAGAGGAGAAAAGTTGTTATAGGTATTCTTCTTTGTTTCAATATCAATCCTTTTCTTTCTTGCTTCTCTTGTCATGATGGTTTTATGTGCAACACATTGAACAACTTTATGACCAAAATTATGACATGAGAAACATTGTCCATTGAAGAAGAAATTTCTGCGATCATGAAATCTTCTACTTGAATTTACCTGTTGATTGGTGTTTCTTTGAAAGGTATTCCTATTAGTGTTCTTTGAATTGAGATGGTCATGCTTTACCTGTAAAGATTCTTTATTCCCTTGCTGAGTGGCAGAATGTTGTATACTGGCTGTAGCTGCTTTTAGATAATTTGGTGCTGAAGCTTGAGAAGATTCTACGATATATCCAAGACCTATATTTATAAGAGGAGAACGTTGTACCTTGATAATCTCATCTAAGGTTTCAGATCCTTTAGAAAATCTAAGATTCAAAGTCTTTACTTTCTCAATTTATTTTCTTAGACTTACTATTTCACATTCTAATTTCTCATTGTGTTTCTCCTTTTCTTCTTACTATTTCACATTCTAATTTCTCATTGTGTTTCTACTTTTCTTCAAGCTGATTTTTCAGAGTTTATATGGATATTTTACTTTCTTCTATGCATATTTTACTTTCTTCTAAGCATTTTTTGAGTTGATTGAATTCATAAAGAAAATCATTGTCCTCTAAAGCATCCATAAAAGTATCTTTTTCTTCTCTGGATTCTTTTTCAAATGCCATGAGAAGTCTAAGATCTTGTTCACATTCTTCCTCACTGTCAGATAACCCATCACTGTCTTCATGAGTATAGTAACTTTTTCTAGTGCTAAACCAATTCTTATTTCTTCTTGCTACTTCCTTCCCTTTTTCATGTGTTTCTTTATGAGGAAACTTAGCAGCATAATGACCAACTCTTCCACAAATAAAAAAATTGAAAGGAAGCTTACCTCTGAATTGTCCTGTGCCAAGTTGGAGTTTCTTTACAAAATTTACCTCATCTTCTTCTGAGATGTACCCTGATCCTTCTGTCTCTTGTACTTATTTTCCTTTTGTAGAAGCTCGAAATATGGCTTCTTTGACTTAAGATGGTCCTCCTCTTCTCATTTCACATGCAGTTAGTATGCCATGAAGTTGCACCACAGTAAGATTTTGAAGATCCTGCTTTTCTTCAAGAGCAAAAACTTTTGACTCAAATTTTTCTGTTAGTGATCTTAAAACTTTCTCAACCAAAGTATATTTGGTTATTGTTTCTCCCAGATTTCTCATACGATTTACAATATCATCAAGACATAAAAAGAAATTGGCAATGCTCTCCTCATTATGCATTTTTAGATTCTCATATTGAATTCTGAGAGTTTGGAGTTTATCACTTTTTACCTTTGCATCACCTTCATAACTTAGAATTATTTTGTCCCATATTTCCTTTTTTGTATCCAGCTGCATGACTTTGACAAATTCTAATTCAGTTAGACTTCCCAATAGAGCATTGATTGCCTTTGCATTTGTTTCATAATTCTTTCTTTCCGTCGGATATGTTGGTGTTGTGGCTGGATATTGATATCCTCCTTCAACAATAGCCCATACATATGCTCCTAGAGACTGAAGATAGGATCTCATCCTTGTTTTCCAGAAGATTAAATTGTTTCCGTTGAAGAGCGGAGGCCCTGATAGATGCTGTTCCATCTTGATTGCTCATCTTGTTTGATCTTCGTTCTAGTGGCTAAGATTTTTCAGAAGGACCTGCTCTGATACCAATTGTTGGGAAAAATACTGAGAGGGGGGGGGGGGGGTGAATCAGTGTTTAGAGCTGACTGAAAACTTTTTACTTTTTCTTTGAGAAGATTTCCATACGCAGTTTTTATGAACTGAACTAGCGTATGCACACGGAAATATAGAAGGAAACTAGCGTATACTGATTTATCTTTCAGATTTAGAGAATCAGTCTTTTAAAAATATTTATCAGTTATGAATAAGGCTAGATAATCAGAAGTTATGAGCTTTAAACAACAGTATAAAGCATCACACACATGAACACCAAGATTTAAGGTGGAAACCCAAATCGGGAGAAAACCACCGCTGCTGTCGTCTCTGTCTTCAATCTTTATTATATAGAAAACCTTTTACAACATTGTACTGATGCAGACTTATACCAGTACGTAGGCTTCTACTTGTAGAAGGCTGCAACCTTCTCTCATTTTCCAGCTACAACTGGAAGGGAGCTCCAACCCCCTGATCTCGTTTACCAGCCTCTCCTGGAAGGGAGCTTCAACCCCCTGATTTCAACACCAACTTCTATTGGCTGAAAGCTTCTACTGCCATACTGAAGGCTTCAACCTTTAGACCCACTGCAGACCATGTTTCATCAATTTTCATACTGGATCAAACAGCTTCAACACAACCCTTCACTTAACATCAACAAACATATTTTGCCCGATACTTCAAACAGAATAGTGAGACCACTGTAACCAGAATATCAGAAATAACCCAGACTTCAGAATAGATATGCAGATACAAACTCAACCCTGAACATTCATTAATTCAAATAGCATACGCTACTTTTATTCACTGAAGCCACGTGTATACGCGCTTTCCTGCTCACCAACCTGCGTATGCCTCTGTGCATATTGTTTTTCATAACATGAAATGCATACGCCACTTCTATTCAATGAAGCTACGTGTATACGCGCTTTTCTTCGTATCAACCTGCGTATACTTCTGAGAATACTGATTTTCAGAATGTGATCAATCTTAGATTCAGATCTGAGGCTTTCAGTCAGACACCTTCTCAGCAATGCAGAACCTTTAGACAGTCACTCAGATTTAACCATGTTTTCTCACTCATTGATTAGATTTGTTCATTATCAAATCAACTGTATACTCCATATTCAATCAACCCAGAACTTCAAGTAGACTTCATTGACCGACAACAGAGAGAAAATAGAAATCACAGAAGTAATATCTGTAAATAAGCTTTAGAAACCCTAACTTCCATATGCACTTTTAATGAAGCAAACTCGCATATATACATTCTTTTACCGAGACAAACTAGCATATAGATCTGTAAAAGATAAATTTTGTAGAACAGACCAGATCTATAAACTTACCCAAATTTCTTCAATTTCTTCATCAGACTTGCGCCATGTCTTCACCATTTCTTTTGCAGATCATCCTAGAGATTCATCATTTCTAGATCTAGAGATCTTGAACCTTCATCATATCCATAGGTGCATCATAGATTCAGATCTATCAATTAAGAATAGAGTTCAACCATGCAAATATTCCTTAGAGGAATTTATTCATCAACAACCCTTACACATGCACACCTTGCACTATGATCCTCCTCTCCTTATATAGTTTTAGCCTTTACCAATACCATGAGCCAAAACCACACAACTTCTGATGGTATTCTTGGACGGAATCAAATAAACCATACAACGCTCAATAATGTGTGCCAAAACCATGGTAATGCCCCTTGGTATTATAATTTTGGAGAGAAAAAGGGCATACGTGACTTGGGACATACTTATCCGCGTGCATACGTGACTTGGCCTTTAAAAACTCGCGTATACGTTGTGACATATTATATTTATCATTTCTTTGGCATTTATTGGAATTATTTTCTCTGTCACATCTGAACTGAACTGTAGATACATAATTCTTACATCTGTAATACATAGGTTGCTATCCAAAGACAACTCAGCAAGTCAGTTTCCATCAAGGACAACTTCATCAAGTAGGTTGCCATCAAGGACAACTCAACACCTATATTGCCAACAAGTCATTTATTCCTTTTTTGGTAGTTTCCATATTCATTATATAAATTATTACTATAGTAGTTTATATTCATTTCATTTACTTTCATTAACAATCATTACAATCAACTAATTTAGTCACATATTCATTTTATTTGTGTTCATCATTAATAAATATCGATAAAACTACTAATTTAGTAGTTTTACATTTATTTTTATGTGTTCATTATTAATCAACATAAATTAATTCATATGATTTTAGTAAATAAATTATAATAAAAATAAATAAAGAATCATACAATGTACATGTTCATCTAATATGAATACGCAAATTTACATCTAATTACAATATTAATAAGTAATATCATGCAAATTATAAATAATTCAACCACATAAATTATATTATATAAATTTCAAGTATTACAATGAGTTTCCAATCCTAATATTGGTTGAGTACAATTTACACATGAAATATTGTTTCACTACTTCAAAAATATTGTCATTTGCTGCTATGATAATGCGTGAATTCACCAACTCTAAGGCTTGGCCATTGGTCTCTATATTATGGGATATTGTCTCTATAGTACCACTAGACCAATTTTCTTCTCTCCCTCTTTAATTTGCATTTTGTCACTCTAGTGTTATTGCATCTTCTTCTTCAATTCCTCGCTTTACCATCAATAATTTGAAAGTCCTCTTTTCTTCGAAACAAAAAGGATACAATGTACAGTACAAGACATGAAATATGAACACAAATATAAACTAAAGTATACTATAAAGGATTTATATGATATATACCTCATAACATAAGAAATATTGTTAATTTCATTTTTCCTTATAAAATCAAGAGCCCTAATATTTTCATTATAATGAGTGGCCACTATCTAGCCAAATTACCTATATAAACAAATAAAATAAAACGCCACAATAGAATAATTTATGTACCTATTGTGTTCTCGGTACAAGATTTGTTACAGAAATATATTTCAACTAAATTTAATAAAATGAAAATAGAAGCAATACATTTCAATCCCAAAAGATTTTGAATTCCCATGCTTATGGTACATTGCAATTTTGATTTATCCAACATAATCAAGAACACCAGTAGCTAGCAATTTATAATAAGAATGTCTCATGCCTCCACTTTTTAGAAGTAGTATCATTTCTCTCGGTTATCTTTAAGAAGTAGTGACACGTTGAATAAAAACCATAGTCTCAGAAACTCTAATGGGTGGAGCAAAGTATTATCGAGCACAAGATTTTACAAATAATAAACTAAAAAGAATAGATGAAGACTTTGTAAATCTAAATACTACTAACCGAAATATAGCTTCAATATAACACCTTCACCTGTCGTACTATTCCAGAGAAAAGGAATCTGAATTTCAAAAGCCAACAAATTATATCCAGTAGGAAACTAAACATGTTACTCCATTCAAAGGTGCTTAACCGGAGACTAGTTGAATGTATACTTTTTAGAGGTAGAAGTATACAACACCACTAGCAAGAATTTTAAAATAGACATGCCATGTATGCATCTCCACTGTGGCAACAAACTTATATATGCACTACCCATATACATTTCAAAATGCATTACAATGGATATACGATTATCAAAGAAATCGATAATTACATATTCACTATCCACTTTTATTCCAAAACAACGTCCAAATAACTATTACAACTCAAATTAAAAAATAGTGTTGAAATTTCCATTCATTAATATGAATATCCTTGGTCAATGGCTTCCAGAAGGTGATTTCTCGAGTGAAATCCTCACTTCAAAAACAAAAAAACTAATAGGAGACAAATATAATAAATACCCTTACCTTTTTCTTCCTTCAAAGAGTGTCGCTCTTCTTTAAAAAGGTCTAAAATTCTAAGCAATTATCTATTAAATCACAAATAGAACAACAACTATGGGAAAATAAGAATTGCACAAGTGGAGGACAACCTTTTTCGCAACGCGACATGGCACATAAAACCTATCATCTAAGGTGTTACTTTGAGTCAATATTTTACAAAAGTTATTATTCGGGCTTTCTTGCTTGGTAAAAGTGAGGTCAACTAAAGATAACAATATTTTTTATCTTGTCGCGACAAAGATTTCATCAATTTTTAGTTCCCCACACAATGGAACTAGTACCAAATCATTTCTCACCAAAATTGGCAATCACATCAAAGCACATATAATGAAACTAAAAAATTTCTTTGCTAAACATTAAGAATTTTCAATGTCATTTGAGTGTATACTTCATTCATTTCCACATCTCATTCTTCGCATTCAATAAGGTGATTATTAAATTTTAAATCTTGTATATATAGCAATATGAATAAAAGTGTTCACAACCAGCAAGATGTGAAATGCAAGTAGAACCCACATGCATTGTAACATTTTGAAGTTGGCAGATTAATTGAGTTAGAAGATTCGAATATTGATATACTTACACATAAACTCCTTGTTTTAAAGCAACTACATGAAATTACATAGATTATGACTACTACCAATAACATTGTACCAAAATACCGAGTACATTTTTGTAATTAAAAGACAAGCATTCATTACTTTCAATCATTTTTTATCCAAAAGAAGATTTCAAATTAAAAATTAGTGAGCAACCACCTCACCTTCTCATTGTGGTCGTGGAAAATAAACAACCTTTCTCCCAACAATGTGTATGACAAGCGCCTAACACAGATGCCAAAACTTGATTTAAAGCATCTCCTTTTCATCACATAGACATAAAGAAACAATTGTCAATTGGATATTCCTTTAGAAACATCTTGACATTCCAATAGTAATTGTGCAAAGTAATATATATTATGAATGTAAAAATTATATAAAGTACATTAACTTGAAAAATATTCTAGATGACAAAGATTTGCTGTATATTTTTACATTAATTATTTTTCAAGGTGCCACTTGATATGATGAGTTAATCCAAGGGCTATCAACGCTTCCATTGGAAAATTTCTGGTATAATGGTGAAATAAATGATCAATTTCATGGTGAATTTAATGACCACGCTACTTGTTTTTGATAAAATCTATAAGACGCTACTGTTAATGTCTTCAATGGCTACTGAAAGTATTGTGGTTGGCATGTACTAGAAACTTGCTTTCCGGGGCTGTAATATTGATGAAACTTGGTTAAAGAATGGATAATTGGAATCTTTTCTCATCAGAATGGATCTGAAAGTCTCTTTGGTTTGGAATTCCTACTTTAAAAGAAATTGGACTTCTTTATTTTCCAAGAAAAATATGTGATTTATATCCTACTTTGAATTGAAATTACATTTTTTATGTGCATTCTACACTTGCATGTAAAAGGGACTACATTTTTTCAAAAAAGAAAAACTAGCCCAAAATTACATGTATTTTTAAGTCCTTACAACTTCCCATAAAGGTCACCTAGTTACATATTCAATATAAGCAGAAAAACTCAAGAAAAAGCACTTTAGCAAGCCCTACATCTGGATTCACAATGGAATAAAAAAAGGTATGGTGACCTAACTAATTAAAAATAAAATAAATTGGAGGCTAAGGTGACCGTGAAGGTGGAAACTATGCCTCCTTCTAACCTCGTTTCAAAATTGTACAACATTTTGCCGCCTGTACATTAAAACCCATTGAAAAGGCATCTACCTCCATGTTCATCTTGCATTAGTACTATAAGGATTCTAACCTTAATGCATCCTATGCAATTATGATTTTTTTAAAAGAAGTAATGAATAGGAAATACTAGAGTGGAGGATGTTACATTTTTCCATAGGATCAAAAAATATTGTTATGATTTCTAATTTCATCAAGAGTGTCCTTCCTAGGTATCTTCAGATAAGGGTTTTATAATATGAGTAAAGTTTATAAATTTTTTGGTAATATCCCATTAAATCTTGAATCCTCGCAATTATATATGTTTTTGGGTTTGGTCTACCTTACATGGCATTTTGATATTATATGTTCATGTAATAAGTCACTTTCTTTTGCCAAAAATGCATTTGGTAACTTTTGCTTTCATTTTCTTTTAACATAGACAATACCTAATTTATGTGTCTGAGGTGGTCATTCAAGCGTTTTACCGTAGTGTAGATGTGTATATCATCAAAGATAACAAGCAATAAACTTGCTAAGAATCTTTCACCCAAGTTTTGGTCAAGGCAAGCATGCCCACCTAATATTTGATGGGTGATGGTGACTTGACTCTTCAAACATAATTCGTAGCGGTAATGACCTTCCAAGCATGTTAATGCATGTCCAAAATGTTTCTTCTTCCTCAGAAAAAAGTGTTTTCAAGGTACATAATGTTGGTAAACCTGAGATAAGCACCACCTAATGTTTCATATGGGGTCCAAACCAATTCGACATGAAATCGATAGGATTTGGTGATAAATGTGTGAGAAAATGGAATTGCTATGTTTTCCTAGGATGTTAAATTTCAAAGTTGTATTGAATGGTAATATGTCTCCTCTGTGGCCTCCAAATAAAAACCAAGTAAGGCTTACCTTTATTCCATTTTGTTGATGTAATATAAACAAATTTATTAGATATTTTTTAGAAAAGGATAATGGTATTTTTATTACTAAATGTGTGGTCTTCAACTCCCATTTTTTCCAATACTTTTCCACTTTTATCCATCAAGAGGAAGAGGAGGTTAAAAAATTGTTTATGGCCTGATCAAGTTGTTCGACAACACATGAGTAGCTATATAATTACCAAATAGATATCCCTCCTAAATCCATTGGTTAAAAACTGTGAATAATCAATGTAGGGTACATAACTAGCACCCGAGAAGTTCCCTTTCACGAACCTGCTTTTTCCTTAAGAATATCTCATAATGGTTGCTTCTAGATTACCATATCTTTTTTGGAGAATACACTACCACATGAGATTCAAGGGTGAACATTTTAAACATCTCATGGACCATTTGGAATTAAGCAACATAGTTATTTATTTGTAGTAGAAATATTCATGGATCACCTGTATTGTTTATCAGTGGTATTCCCAAACCCAATTTATGTATTCAAGGGATTCATTCTCTCTCTTTCTTTTGTTGTTAAATTCTTTTTCCATTCAAGTTGAATTCTCGAATCATGGCTTTGATAGGCTGCATGATGCTTTGTAGTTATTCCTCATCCGAGAATTCTCAACTATTCAAACCTAGAAATCAAAGTGTGCATATGAGATTCATAATACTTTAATCAACATGTTTCATTGGTGAGAAAACATTCAAAAATGTAGAGTAGAAATTTATTTTCATCTTGTTAGTAACTTCAGCATTCAGTCATGGCATCATATGGACAACATATTAACCTTCCAACAACTTCTTCAATGCTCTTTTGTGGATAAAGATGATGCATTTGCAACTCAAGGAGAAAGAAAGTTTGAGTGAGAACCTTTAAACGCAGCTTGCCTTTGTCATGGTCCGGCTTTTATCGAAAGCATTTGAAACAATGCCATGACATTCAAAGTTGAATGTTAAATGTTAGAACTAAAGGTGAAATTTCCAATCTAAGTGTGTACATGCGTTTGTTGGAAATTAGATGGTTGGTTTTGGTACTTAAAAAATTGAATGAGTAATGATGATGTGGTGCATGTAGTGTATCATTTGGAACAAATTATTTATGAACATGGGGGTCTTAATCATGATTTTAAAATTAAAAAAGGCTCTTCCTTGCAAAAGTGAAATGAATGTGTAATGGAATAGCATCACAAATCAATATAACATGACCATCTACATCACTCCACTTATTGATGGGAATCCTATCATTCATTCTTTGTTCTATTATTATATCTTCATTAGTGGCTTTTATAGCCACTTGCAAGTCATACCATCCAACAACCTCTTCTAGTTTCTTCAGAACACAACTTTTATCAGCAAGGGCACCATGCCTTGCTTTTCCTTTTACAAGTGAGTTTGTCGGATCCACCATTTCATCTCTTTTATGAAGTAACAACATGGTATAATCTCCTGGAGAAAGCATTGAAAAATATATTAGAGTCAAGATATGGAAAGAAAATCTAATTTATTGCAATTTGGAATGTTGTTGAAGCATTCATTTTCTTATAATTAGTCAAAAAGAAGGTAGGGAAAACTCACTTAATAATAGTTATGAAACATGAACCCAATTGGCTTCATGATTGGTATTACGGTGGTCAAGCTTAGAACAATGTGTCTTCTTTCATAAAATATCATCTAAAGTTTAGATGTTAGATTTGAATTGTTGAAGACTTGTATCATTATATGAAACATTCTGCTCTCTTAGCAAATCCTGTATATGCCACATTTACTAATGAATGGTTTTGGAAGACCCCTAGCACAGACAGATTCAAAAATTATATGGGAGTTTTTGGAATGCATTTTAATACATGTTAGAACACTTGGTACATGTCATTGGTGATGTAATATTACTAGTTGGAAATTAGAAGTAATATCAATGCATCAATAGACATTGACAAAAGAAAAAAATATCATAAGGGGGTGTTAAATCTAATGGCCAAGTGGGGGCCTAATACATGGGATAGACATGCCTAATGCCACATTCCATCGAGCAACATTAACATCCCATGCTAGAAGCATTTATGGTCCCTCAAGACAAGGAGAGGCACGAAGGGAGATGCGAGCATATCAAGCTAGTGGGCAAGCCAGTCATGATTCTTCAGGTGTGGGCAATGGTGGAAATATGCAAGAAGGTTTTTATTTGTGTACTATTATTGGCTCTCAAGCTACAACTTGAGCTTTGATTACAATAAGTGTGGGGGAAGCAGAGGGAGACGGTGAATTTTGGATGGTGGAGCATATGCTCATGGGATCCTAATAGCTTGGGCACCAAGGAGCAGAGGAGTGATGGGGCAGAAATTTCAATTAGATTGTTTGTGAGGAAGGCATCCACTTGGGAGTGAATTTTGTGGCACTCTTAGTCCGTCGAGGGGATGAGGTCCATGACGTTTGGGGAGAATACTACACAATGGTGTTGGCTCAGTCCTAGAGGCCACTTTGACCCAACAAAAGTCTGGTGGGTGTGAGGTTGGAGGCCCCTCTCCATGAGTGCATGAAGTGATGAAGTGGCAATCGAGTAGACAACAATTTCTCGTAATTTTATGGGTGCACGCGGTTGGAAGGTTGGATGAGAGGCAGTGGTATATGTGACTGCACTATTTTTCAAGGGGTTGCAATCCACACAGGAAATTGGAGTTATAGACAGGAATAGGCAAGTTGCGGGAAATGGAAGCTCATGCCATAGAAATGTGGACGTGCACACAGAGGAGGAATCAGTCACGGGATGGAGGAGCATAGGCCAAATGGGGACCCGAGTTCATATTTAGAATCCAGTGAGAGCCAACACTCTGTGGTTTCCATGGCGGTCTCTCCATCTCGTTCGCTTGGTCAAGTTGATGTTCTGAACACCTTGGACATTATTTCAGCTATGTTGTAATGAATCTAGCTCAATCTGGAGAACATGTGGGAGCATAGGTATGAGGAATAAAAAAATATCATCAC
The DNA here is from genome assembly GCA_034641835.2 of Pinus albicaulis. Lineage (NCBI taxonomy): Eukaryota > Viridiplantae > Streptophyta > Pinopsida > Pinales > Pinaceae > Pinus > Pinus albicaulis. Next base: position 139,271,392 of record CM076572.1, on the reverse strand, counting down.
TTATGTAAATGATATACAATATATGAAAAATGAGACTCTATATGCTATGGAGATTTTGCGCCATCAGTTACGACGCTCCCACGACCACTTCCGAGCGCTGGAAATCAAGATCGAACACATATAATACCATGTTCACAACCATTTCAATTTCTTTTTAGGGCCACCAAAAACCCCCCCAACCCTCCTTCATGAAGCTTTTTAATTTCTTATTTTTTTTTTAGTTTTGTGCTAGAAATTAACTAGTGGCACTCTAATCCGCTCAGGTTTGTTGGATTTATCCTAGCACTGGTGTCTCATGGTGTAATTTTTGAAATGATAATATAATATAGACTTTGACTGACAAAAAAAGAACAACAAAAAATAAATTCACACTATGAAAGCATAAACCAGAGCCATAAAATTATGATTTGAGCCATTTTATTAATTCTGAGATAGGTGTAAAATGTGGGTGTTGGAATAATCACACCTGAGCTTGCTCAAGGCAAGCTAAAGTAGCATCCACCAAAAGATCAAATCAATCCCCAAATATATGTTTCACTTCTCTAGCTCTGCACAGTCATGGCCCATAAATGTTGTTGTTGCTCCACTTGATCTACAACTAGGACCTAGAATAATGGTCTGACACTTACAGGCTTTTAATCCCAGACTCTACTCACCAAACCCAAAAAAAACTGTGAAGGAATTGGCCAAATGTTGACTCTAGAACTTCAACCCAATTTCCCCTAACTTATTTAGTTGCATGTTGAGTTATAACCTTTGTTTGACACTTCAAAATGACCCATAAAATTCTTCCAAACAAGAAACCCAGAAAAACCTATAAATGGTTTGCCCAAAGCTTGACCCTGGAAATTGGCCCTCCCGAGCTTGGCTCACTGTGCTATTTAGAAAATATATCACCCAAAAAATCTTGTTTTTGGAAGTCTATAAAATCCTTGAAAATACATGTTAGGAAGCTCTGAGCCTCCCCACAAAGTCTCCTCCAAAATCACCTTTTCTACTCAAGCTCTAGAAGTGATGGTCCTCACTGACTACGCAGCCTCTACATTGCTATGGATGCCATTGTGCTCCTAAAGTGATGATTAAGTTGTGGATGAATATCGTTCAGCTAGAAATGATCCTACAAAATGTTAAGAATCCTCTCTTATGCAAGCACTCGAAGTGCCCCAAGGAATACTTTGAGAACTTTGCTTGAAAATCTCGTGTGCTAAAAAACACTTGTAGACTTTTCTTCCTGCTCAAGCATGCTCTTTTTCAAAGACAAAGTTGAAATCAATGATTGAAAGAATGAAAAAAATGAGAAGCATGCTTCCTTTTAACTAAGCCTTCCAAACATTCCCTTGGGCCCCACTTCAAAATTCCGCTACCTCTAGTTCGTACCAATGAGCTATACTGCCACATGTGGGATGCAGTCTCTCCTCATTAGGCCCCATCGTCCACTACAACCACAAGATTTTCCTTGGCATAATGTTTTTATCTCTATAGTTTCCTAAGTATAATTTTGGGCCCCCAAACCCATATCCTCATAGTCAAAACTTAATAGTTAGAAAAATATAAAAAATTAATACTCTAATTAGAGTAATTGCTAATTTGGAACATTACAAGATTGCTCGAAAAAAAATGCTTTTCCTCAAGAAATTCTTGGACAATATTCCTCTCTAGCTGATGCTCCGCACGGTCACTTCCAAAATGTGTCAAGGTCCCAAATGTTCCACTGAATATTCCATGACCTCTGCATCACCTTGGTACGAAGGGATCCCTTAATGCGAGTATACCAAGCCATCTTGTCCAACATGAAGCTCCCCCTGCTTCAGTTGCCATCCTACTAGGAATAAGTAGAAGAATCTCTCTGCACACCATCAGTGAGTAGGGAATCATGACAATATGGCACTATTCCTAACTCATTAATTTTCCCTACCAAGTAGTCCATCCCATGCACTCCAAGAATAAACCCTCGAGGATAGCACCTAATCCATGTAGAGATAGTTTATTTCTCATGGGAGCTTCTCTGGATATCATGTTGTTGGCCCTCTTTTCAAGCTACTAAAGTTCCCCATGCCACCATGGACTCGATAAAGCCCAATGGAAGATCTGCATGATCTAAATCTATGGTAGAAAACTCATCCCTAAGGGTTATTGATTTGTAAAGAGAAGTGACGATCAGGTCCCCTTTCAAACTCTGAGTGGTGCCACCATGTTGATGTTGCGCTACTCTTATTATGCCATGCTCCCCACCATGTGTATATTGTATCCTCTTCTCCTGAGGCCTAGTGGCATAAGCTCTGTGAGATCTAAGCTCATCATGCCCAAGCATCTCCATGATGCGAATATATACGCCTCCACTGTCGATCTCAACTTTCAACAAGAAAAGGATAAGTCTACCTCTCGAAGAAATGGTGGTCTCAGTGATCCCCCATAGGTAAAACCCAAGATGAACTGGTTCACCCTCTACCATGAACTTGCTAATCACACAATGGAGTGATCCACTAGCCAACTGGATCCCTATATCCCCCAACCATATTGGGAGATTATAACTATGAATCCATCCTGAACAATGTTGCATAGCACTGCTACTTTCTAGAACCCATCTAGCCCTCATATTTGACCCCTGTATGTAACCTATGGGTGGACCCCAAGTATCAAAATTTTGTCCCATGCAAGCCAATCTACCCTGCTCCTTCTATACCACACAATGGAATCTATCATCCCAACTCCTGAGAGTACACCTAGCCACTACTCGGTGTCTAGGTGCCCTCCTATAAACAAACTCTCTTGTGACACCTCAAATTTTCTTGCCAGAAGGGGGTCATTCATCAACCTGAGTGTGGGATCAAAGGTGGTGCAATTGCTACATCTACATAATATCAGACTAACCCCAAGCCTGCATCTACCAACTTGCATCCTGACCATACACCACAACTCAACAACCTCTCTCCCGATGTACTGTGACCCATTTAAATTTTGCAAATGATCCTACTTGATCTTGTGGATCATGATGAGATAATCAAGTGACCATATCTAGGTCCCTATGTCAGTGTGTAATTTTGAGGATTGATAAATGGAACCCCACAATCTGGCCCAATGATCAACTCGCACTCCAAATCTGAGTGTGCCAAACACAATGGTGTGAATGATATCCTTCTTAGTAGATCTCTTTGGCAACACACTCTCTCAACCTATTATGTGTCATCACGTTTGGTTGCACACAAGTATGCACCCCTACACTCCTCTCTATAGAAATTAACTTCGTGGAACAACTCCATGCACCATTGGTTACGAATGTTCAATTCCCTGCTCCCATGTAACATAGGGCATCCCATATGTGTCCATAATTCTTCTAGGACCATATACTATATAAGCAGAAAAAAATCAAGAAAAATAAATTTAGCAAGCCCTACATGTGATTCACAATGGAATAATAAAGGTGTGCATAGTGACCGTAACCAAAATAAAAAAGAAAATAAATTGAAGGCTTATGTGACTGTAATGGTGGGAGCTATGCCTCCCCTAAGCTCTTCCAAAATCGTACAACCTTCTCCCATTTTTACATGTTCCATTAACAAGGCATCTGCCTACACGTTCATCTTGCATTAGTACTGTGTTGATTCTAAATCACAATGCATCATATGCAATTATGATTGGTTTAAATAAGTATGGAATATGCAGTACTAGAGATGAGGATGTTAATTTTTTCCATAGGATGAAAATATTGTTATGCTTTCTATTAGGGTCCTCTAATTTACAGAATCTCAAGGTCACTGATAAATTTTTTTTAGATCGCTTATATTGAAAATAATATTCCATGATTGTCATTTATTTCCAAGAAGGTACTTCTTGCACAAAATATGGCACAAAAGATGGCAAAGGATGGTTTTATTCACCTCATTTCCAATATAGTCCAACTAAGCCTAAATTCATTTTTTAGCACTACCCATCTCATCAAATCCTCCCAGAAACCACATATATAAAGTTTCAGGACTTTATATTAAGTCCTGACACCTCCATTTCAGCTCCACCCCCCACATTTGTTTGCTTTATATACATATATCTATCTATCTATCTATCTATCTATATATATATATATATATATATATATAGAGAGATAGATAATTAGCATGTTACATATATGATATAAACCACAAAAAACCTAAACCCATCACTATCATATTACATTGTCGACCCCAACCTTATTGCATTTTGGCATATCGTGAAAGACCATCACCATATTCCTTTTGTTTCTCTAGACCGTCACGATGCGATTTACTCAGGTCCCCTCTGTTAGTTCCCAACCACCTTAGCGGAAATAAGGCGTATGAAGGACAACACCAAACCACGTCACCTCGTAGCTAGCCCCACAAGGACAGAGAGGGCCTTCCAGTCTATCTCGAAAAAAATGTCCAATAGGGCCCTGAGATGACCACAAATGGATACCTGATTTGAGGCTAGTAAACAACAAGAACAGGTATTTTGATGAAATGGACTGGCTTTGTGATGTATGGGACAAAGAATGCGCACGAGCTGAGAAATTAACTCAAAGACACAGATTATCTCATGAGGTAAGATAGGCAAGAGGTTTAGCATCAAATTTGAAATACCATGGAGTGGGTATACTGTTAAGAGGTTGACAAGGGCATAATAGATGAATCCTTATCAAAGAGAAGAAGATACACAGAAAATGAACGCTTTCCCAAGGTAGAGCAATAACTGGATTCTACCTTTCCTACTTAAAAGCATTCAACTGGAGATGATTATGAATGAACTGTAAAACATAACAAGATACATATGAAATAGAAAGAAGAAACATATGCTAAACTCATGTGACATGAATATCATAAACCAAAGCTGCAACCTTTCATTAATTCTCTGTCAAAGCTGTACAGTGAAGTGCTGAGTGTTTCTCCCACACGTTTCCTAACTTCCTCCCACCAGACACCAAAATAACTCTGTCGACCAGACATCAAACAGACCGTAAAATGACGTGGAAATGAAATTTGATGAACTTGAGAAATTTTTTGACCAACCCAAACAGTACAAACATGAGAGAAACGAAACCAAGCCCTGCGCGATACAATGGCATGCTCCCTAGAGAAATGCAATTGAGTGAATCAAGCGAGACACCTAAAAATGAAATGTGAAAAGAGTTTTGATCTCTGACGGAGGGTTGTAAAGACTGACTCTAACATTGGCTTCAATGGGGATGGTAGCTCCTTGGAGGTGCCAATAACGGCAGATCTTTGGGAGAGAAGACTAGTGCCTTATCCATTGGGCTATGGAATCCATTATTTTGACAAAATAACTCAAGACCTTTGACTAATTTATTTACCGAAAGTTTGACTCCAAACTAACCCGATGCAACCGAAATGGACTAAAAACTTGACTTCACAAATGACTCGGATCGACTTAAAACAGAAATTTACAAAGCTTTTAAAAAGAGAGGTAGCAAATTCATCAAGATCTCAAATCATGATGAAAACCACCGCATACTAATGAAATATGTACAATCATGTATAATGATCTTTCCAATGTAACCAATCAAGTAGATGCTTCCTGATCGATTCTCCCTGATCGATCTCCCGGTCAACAATAACACGGTAACCGGCATCAAACATAATTTACACAGATCTCCTTCAGCCCTTCATCACTCAATACTGCAACACCACCTTCACCTGGGCCGATCACAACAGATTTGCCAATGGATCCTGAAAAACATGAAGATTTACCTCCTGCTAAAGAAACAAGGTGTCTTTCTTTTGTGATTCTGATCTTTCTTCATAATGTACTTCAGTAAAAGTATGTCCCTGGTCCTCAAAAAATTCTGAACAAGTGGATGAGCAAATCTCCTCTTCAAAGAACATCTCAAAACATGAAACATATGAAGAAGAATCTGAAAGGGAATCCTGAATGGTCTGATCTTCTATAGTCTGAATATATTTTAAGTCATCTTCATATGATATGACAGCCACATTCTCATTACATCCATCAATCATTAGAAAAGAAACTTCTGATGATTCTTGAAACCCAACACTATCATTTCTATCATCTACCATAAATTCATCAAGAGAAAATTTTTCACTTACTTGAACAAAGATCTCATCTTGTTGTTCATGAACTGACTGGATTATTGCCTCATGAAGGCTTTGTTCTGATCACATGAGAACATTTGGATCAATAACTCTGTCTATGATCTCAACAGCAGAGTTCCCCTTCATGAGATTCAGCACAAGGAGTTCTTGGTCATCACGATCTGAATCTGGATCTGGAATAACTGACTTGACTGCATCACATTCTGAAATTGAAACTTGACTTCCCTGCATGCTGCCTTCTTCTATGGACAGATCTGAAACGAAACTTTCTCTTTCATCATTTTCAGCCATATGGAAATCTTCAATCTACTGATCTTGATACGTATCCTCTAAGATTTCTGTGTGCTACTGAAATGGGTTTTCATACAATGCTTCCAAGATTTCTCCATCCATCAATTCATTATCCCCATAAAAATTCTGAAGATCTTTAATGAAACTATGAACATGGCTACAACAGTTCTGAACTAAAGTCAAGGATGGATATGATTCTTTATACCTTTCAAAGAATAGTGTATGAAAATATTTTAAACAATAAATAGAATCAGGCGGCAAACTTTCATACCAAGATCGGGCTTCATCTTCCAGAGTAGCCATAAACATCTTCATCAAACAGTCTTCATGAAAATCAATCTTTAATTTATGCACATGAATGTGAAATTTCACCAGATGAAGAGCAGCGTCATTACCTTCCACATTTCTGAACATAGGAAAATTCTGAAGCCAATCCACCTTGGGCATTTTATTTGGAAAACCTGGGATGTGATCTCGGCTCATGGGAGCGTATCTTCTTGCAACTCGATCCATCTTGAAAAACTTAATGCTACTGATCTCCCTGCATTGGAGTCACCATGAAGGATTGATTTCTGGATTTTTTAGTGAATGAAGTCACCAGGTGAAAGATTTCAGCCTTCTTATGTCTGACCGTTGTCCACCATCAACGATTAGATCTGAACTTGATACATGTACTAGGGCAAGACAGTCTACAAGTCGAGTGTCACGTTTCACAAGCTAGACCATTTTCTCCCTAGTATGGTCGCCACTATGTTAGTTCTCAAATCCAACTTAGGCTGAAGTAAGGCAGAAGAAGGACAACACCAAACCACGCTCAGCCTCATAGCTAGCCCTACGAGGACAGGAGAGGGCTCTCTCCAAGTCAACTCAGTAAAATATATCCAATAGGGCCTGAGATGACTAAAAATGGATACTGATTTTAGGGTAGTAAATAAATAGGAAAGAGGTATTTTGATGAATGACTGAGTTTGCAGTGCTGTATGGACAAAGAACAGCATGAGCGGAGAAATTAAATCAAAGACACATATTATCTCATGAGGCAAGATAGGCAAGAGGTTTAGCATCAAATTTGAAATACTATGGAGTGGGTAGACTGTTAAGAGGTTGACAAGGGCATAATAGATGAATCCTCATCAAAATAGAAGAAGATATACGTAATTGGAATCACTTTCCTAAGGCTAGAGCATGGATTCTACCTTTCTTACTTAAAATCATTCAACTAGAAATGATTATGAAGGAACGGTAAAACATAACAAGATACATATGAAACAGAAAGAAAAGACATATACTAAAATCATACCACATGAATCTCATGAATCAGAGCTGCATCATTTCATTAATTCTCTGTCAAGACTGTACAGTGAAGCGCTGAGTTTTTCTCCCACACGCTCCGGTATAACTCCTCCGACCCAGACACCAAAATAACTCCCCGTCGACCTAGACACATCAAACAAAGACCGTAAAATGACGTGGAAATGAAATTTTGATGAACTTTGAGAAATTTTTGACCAACCCACAGTACAAACATGGAGAGAAATGAGAAAACCAAGTTCTGCGCGTCGTATTAATGGTAGCAAGCCCCTAGCGGAATGCAACCGAGTGAATCGGCGGAGACACCTTAAAATGAATGTAAAAAGAGTTTTTGATCTCTCGACTTGAGGATTGACCCGTACCGACTCTAACATTGGCTCCAATGAGGATGGTAGCTCCCTGGAGGTGCCAAGAACGACAGATCTTTGGGAGAGAAGATCAGTGCCTCATCCATTGGGCTATGGAGTCCATTATTTTGACAAAATAACTCAAGACCTTTGACTAATTTATTTACCGAAAGTTTGACCAAACTAACCTCGATGCAACCGAAATGACTGCAAAACTCGACTCGACAAATGACTCGTGACTGACTTAAACAGAAATTTACAAAGCTTTAAAAAAAGAGAGGTAGCAACCCATCAAGATCTCAAATCATGATGAAAACCACCGCATACTAATGAAATATGTACAATCATGTATAATGATCTTTCCAATGTAACCAATCAAGTAGATGCCTTCCTAATCGATTCCTCCCGACGCATCTCCCGGTCAACAATAAATACTCGGTAAATCGGGGCATCAAAACATAATTTACCATGATCTCCTTCATCACCAATACCGTAATAATCTTACCTTCATCGCCGACTACAACAGACATTTTCCAATGATCCTGAAAAACATGAAGATTTACCTCCTGCTGAAGAAACAAGGTGTCCTTTTCTCTTGATTCTGATCTGTCTTCACAATTTACTTCAGTAAGAGTATGTTCCTAGCTTTCAAAAAATTCTGAACAAGTAGATGAGCAGATCTCTTCTTGGAAAAACATTTCAAAACATGAGACATATGAAGAAGAATCTGAAAGGCAATCCTGAATGTTCTGATCTTCTGTAGTCTGAATATATTGTAGGTCATATTCATATGATATGACAGCCAGATTCTCGTTACATTCATCAATCATGAGAAAATAAACTTCAGATGATTCTTGAAACCCAACACTATCATTTCTATCATCTACCAAAGATTCATCTAAGGAAACTTTTTCACTTACTTGGGAAAAGATCTCATCTTGTTGTTCATGAACTGCCTGGATTACCTCTTTATGAAGGCTTTGTTCTGATGACATGAGAACATTTGGATCCATAACTCTGTCTTCTTCATTCCAGATGATCTCAACAGCAGAGTTCTCCTTAATGAGATTCAGTACAAGGTATTCTTGGTCATCACAATCTGAATCTAGATCTGAAGTAGCTAACTTGACTGCATCATATTCTGAAATTGAAACTTGACTTCCCTGCATGTTGTCTTCTTCTATGGACAGATCTGAAACGAAACTTTCTCTTTCATCATTTTCAGCCATATGGAAATCTTCAACTTGATGATCTAGATAAGTATCCTTCAAGATTTTTGTGTGCTGCTGAGACGAATTTTCATACAATGCTTCCATGATTTCTCCGTCCATCAATTCATTATCTCCATAAAAATTCTCAAGATCTTCAATGAAACTACTAACATGTTCACAACAATTCTGCACTAATATTAAGGATGAACAAGATTCTTTATACCTTTCAAAGAATATTGTATGAAAATCTTTTAGACAATAAATAGAAGCAGGTGGCAAACTTTCATACCAAGATCGGGCTTCATCTTTCAGAGTAGCCATAAACATTTTCATCAAACAGTCTTCAGGAAAATCGATCTTTAATTTATGCACATGAATGTGAAATTTCACCAGATGAAGAGCAGCGTCATTACCTTCCACATTTCTGAACATAGGAAAATTCTGAAGCCAATCCACCTTGGGCATTTTATTTGGAAAACCTGGGATGTGATCTTGGCTCATGGGAGCGTATCTTCTTGCAACCCGTTCCATCTTGAAAATCTTAAATCTACTGATCTTCCTACAATGGAGTCACCGTGAAGCATTGATTTTTGGATTTTTCAGTGAATGGAGTCGCCAAGTGAATGATTTCAGCCTTGCGGTGTCTGATAGTTGTCCACCATCAACGATCAGATCTGAACTTGATACATGTACTGGGGCAAGACAATCTACAAGTCTAGTGTCACATTCGGCTGCCAGACCTTTTTCTTCCCCAGTATGGTTGCCACTATGTTAGATCCCAAATCCACCTTAGGCTGAAATAAGGTAGAAAAAGGACAATAGAAAACCACGCTCAGCCTCGTAGCTAGCCCTACGAGGACAGGAGAGGGCTCTCTCCGGGTCTATCTCGGAAAAAATGTCTAATATGGCCTGAGATGACCTATAATGAATACTGATTTTAGGCTGGTTAATAAATAGGAAAGAGGTATTTTGATGAATGACTGGGTTTTAGGAATGTATGGGACAAAGAACAGCATGAGCTGAGAAATTAAATCAAAGACACAGAGTGTTTCATGAGGCAAGATAGGCAGGAAGTTTAGCAATCAGATTTGAAATAATATGGAGTGGGTAGACTGTTGAGAGGTTTGAAAAGGGCATATATAATGAATCCTTTTCAACAGAAGAAGATACACAAAAACATGAGCACTTTCCCAAGGCAGAGCAATAAACATGGATTCTACCTTTCCTACTTAAAATCATACAACTGGAGATGATTATGAATGAACTGTAAGACATAACAAGATACATATGAAACAGAAAGAAGAAACATATGCTAAACTCACACCACATAAATCTCATAAACCAGAGCCGCAACCTTTCATTAATTCTCGGTCAAAGCTGTACAGTGAAGTGCTGAGTGTTTCTCCCACACGTTTCCCGTAACTTCCCTCTGACCTGCTGGCATTAAACCCTAGACCTAAACACCAAAATAACTCCTTGCTGACCTAGACATCAAACAGAACGGTAAATGACATGAACTGAACTTTGATGAATTTTGATAAACAGAGCTGAGTCAGCAGGACAAGGCATGAGGGGTAAAATGAGAAAACCAAGCCCTTCCATCAGCCAATGGCATGCACCTAATGGAATGCAGATGAATGAGCGGAATGAGACACCTAAAGATGAAATGCAATAAGAGTTTTGATCTTCGACGAAGGACCGAATTTAATCGACTCTAACACCCCCAGCCATGTCACCTACCCCTTAGTCAAATTTTCGCATCTTCGCCTAATTGCATTATCGCAAAATTGCACCATCATATTTTTATAGCCACACCCCATCTATGTTCCCACTCCAGCTTGTGATTGTGAATTGCGATATATTGCATCACAATATTCACCATCATTCTCATCGCTTGATGTTTCTGCTTCATAAAACCCCCAATTGTGATAACAAGCGGGACCTATTTCCCTACCACTTCACCATCTCATATCGCAAATATTGTGACCCTCCATTCATACTACTTACGTCATTTCCCCCAATCCTTGATTTTACAATTTGTGATAATTTTAAAATCTTTCGATTGTGACATACCGTATCACAAAATCTGCTCAATGTTGCATTCAATACACTCCTAAAATCCTTGTGATTTCCATTTATTTATATCCCTAATTGGACCCTTCTGCTACCCGACAAATGTGTCATACCTAGCATCTGACGACTCAGACCCCGTTGATCTCTTACCACCTTGCATTTCACCTCCAACCCTAGCATCAATGCATACCTTGCTAATTATACCTCACCTCTCTATCATCCTTATGCATCGTCCCACATCCAATGGTACGTGATGTTTTTTGGGCCCCCCTCAGCCTTCAAACTTTAACAATGGGGGGGGGGGGGGGGGGGATCCAAAATTCCTGGTATCCAGTACTGCAGAACCCGCTAGATGTCATCCCCTCAGTACTTCGCACCCTCCCCCCCCCTCTCTCAAATTCCTTATCACTCTCCTACCCGTCCGAAATACCATTTCTTGGTTAAGAATTATGTGACCCTAACACCATTACTCCTACCATTGCAATTGCTCCACGGAGTCATTTCCCACCATTTCTGTCCAAAGGGTTTATTAAATCTTTTATGTATGTTTTAAATGGGACAGTGGGTTTCTGAATATGGTTAAAAGTTTCAGATTATAAAGGGAAAAATTGGTTTTCCATTTTAAACTCCACTACAACAATAACCGACGCAATAAATATACAGGAAATTTAACAGAACGTGGCCGGCACTACAGCCAGCACAGTTCACCAGTACACTCTTCTCAACAGTTATTTCCTAAGAAAATATGAGCCAGATGTCAGTGTTGTTTTATCACTGCCTCTTTAGCATCGCACTACCCATATTCTGATCACTTTGCAATAAATAATGAACTACCAAATTAAATACATGCACTGTCTTAGTCAGATTTATCTTAGCACCATCATTGCATGGTTCTACTTGTCCAATTTTTTCTTGAATGTAATTAATGGCGATCGTTGAAGTAGATAGGGAAACCAACTTAATTTTAAGTTAAATACTGCATGCATTGGAAGTCTCAAAGGTGAGACCGGAAGGGAGAAAACAATTATAAAATGCTCATATGGTTGTAAAAACCTTTTTTTCGATGAATGAAAAGACCCTGATGTTTCCATATTCTTGTGTCATGATATGTGGTGAAGTGCTTTTTTTTTATGAAATTTATCATCCTCTCGTTTCACATATTGCTTCTTTCTTTAGTGTTGATAAGAATTTTTTTTCAGGATTTTTCATCGGGCACCCTCCTTAGTCTTCAAGTAGTATTTATGTTTTCCTCTGAAATTTGAATGTAGAATTCAGATAAGTTCTGCTTTGCATTCAAATTGAACGTTAACCTTTCCTCCCTTTCCATTTCACAAACTGTATATATCCATTGACATGACTAGCTTTCTTGGTTACACATGACCTCACTTATTCATTAATTTAAATGGATTTTCACCTGTTTCACTCCATATACCAATGGCCCTATTCTGCTATCTCGACCACAAATTTTCAAACAAACTCCTTTGCTCTAATAACTAGCCTAAAATGAAAAATCAATCAAAGTAATATTTAACAAACGGATCCCTCTTTGGGTCTAGGAGGGCTACATCTTAGGCCTGAAGTGGTTTTGACATTGACCCTCTGGGATTTTGTCTTTAGCCTTTGGAATTATGGGACACTAACACTTTCTAATTCGATCAAAGAGAGTCCTTCCTAGGTATCTAAGGTATGAGTGTTGTAATATGAGCATACATTATTATAAATTTTTGGTAATATCCCTTAATTCTTGGAATCCTCACAATTAGATATGTTTTTGGGTTTGGGTCACCCTTTACATGAACTTTTGATATTATATGGTCAATGTATTAAGTCACTTCCTTTTCGCCAAAAAATCCATTTGGTAAAATTTTTTCATAATTTTTTTTTTCTTTTAACATAGACAATACCTAATTTATGTGCTTGAGCTGGTCTTTCAAGGTTTTAATATAGTGTATATGTGTATATGATAAAAGATAACAAGCACAAACTTGTTAAAAATATTTAACCCAAGTTTTGGTCAAGGCAAAGGTTTCCCTCCACCTTCAGCATTTGATGGTGAAGGTGGTGACTTGACCTTTCAAACATAGCTCAAGAAAGTTGGCAATGACCTTTCAAGTGTGATAATGCATGTCCAAAATGTTTTTTCTTTCCTATCAATTTTTTTTTTCAAGGTACATAATGCTTGTGTAAAAGTGTGAGATAAGAACAACCTAATGGGCCCATATGGTGTCTAAACTAGTGTGACATTAAATTGATATGATCTGGTCATAAATGTGTGAGAAAATGGAATTGGTATGTTTTCGAAGGAACTTATATGTTAGGTTGTTGTAAATGATTACATTTCCTCTCCTTCTTTCCTCCAAAGGTAACAAAGTAAGGATGATGTTTATTCCATTCTGTTGACGTAAGGTAACCAATTCACCCTTACCACTGCTAAGAATGTTGTCACCAAATAAATCATCAAACAAGTGTGAAAAACATAATGATTTTGTTGTTGGAAATTAGTCCAGTTACCACATTAACTTCAAATATCAACACCAAAAAGATGGAAACAAGTCTAAGCAAGGCATTCTAAATGTGGTCATACTATTACCAAAATATTCATTAAATAAGCCAAAGGAAAACCTCTGATAAAAATCATGCAAATCTAGACCACGAATGTTAAGAACATAATATATGATGAAATACAATGGAGATAACTCCTTTGGAGATAGACATGAAGAAAAAAATCATGGGATATTTTATAAAGAAATAAAACCCTTTCTTCAGCTCTACCATCTAATTTATATTAACCTTTCCCTACATCACCTAGTTGACCTGGAAAAACACTCAATAAAACTACTAACCTCACCTCACCTAGCTAAGAATCCAATCTGTACTACCCTTACCTCGGATCCAAAGCATATTACAAGATTTGTACATAGTAGGAGGAACTAAGTATTAGGGTTGACTGTGAAATTAGTCAATCCCATCTATATACCCCTACCTTTAGAAATTATATGCTTGCACCTAGTAAATTGTATAGTGTAAAGGTGGAATATTTAGATGATAAAGAGTTGATAAACTAGAGATTATTGGCACTAAAGCAAGAAATATAATTTCAATGAGGGTTGAAAAATTGGGTTGCATGGTTTCCTTGAGACATGAATGATATAACCATTTTAATTAGGATGATTATTTTCCCTAAAAAAAGGATTATAATCCATTTGACATCATGATGTTGTTGCCTTGCCATCCAATTCCATCATGGATGAGAAATTAATGGCAAATTCCCTTATAAATTTAAGGTTGAACCCAACTTTCTAAAACTACTGAAATAATATTAGAATTGGGTCATAGATAAAGTACATAAAAGAGTTAAGATAAAAAATAGTAGGATTATGGTAGCGATGTGAATTACATCCTTGAAAACATCTTGCATTTTCACCACTACAAGGTTGTATTTAATGTTTATATATACACAGAGAATGATTATCACAAAAGCCTTGATGGACACAATGGAAAATTTGAAGAATCTAGTCACCTCTCTAGTCAAAACCATAAATGTATTGGTCTACCTCTAGAGGGAAGGTGGAAACCAATGAACTTATCTAAGCACTCCCAACCCATGGATATAACCAATGAGACAATTCACATTTTCGGTGCCCTCTAATTTATTCTATGGTAGCACATTTTGATTGTGACAAAAGGCCTCCTTTCTTAAGTTTTCTAAAATCATTACCTCATGGATGACATAATATTAGTAAATTTGTTGATAAATTTGGACCTAAATAGAACTTTTGAAAACTTTCGAAAGAATATTAGAATTTGAGGAAAGATAAACAAATAAAATGGAATTATGAGCGACAAAAGTGGGGAATATGGGAGGGATGTGCATTTAATTCTCTATACAAAGACAAGGATCATAACTAAAGCATTCGTATTGTAGGTACCAGCAATCCCAAGTAGCCAACTTCTTGAAAGCAATATTTGAATCTGAAATGAACATGAAGAAATTGGGTAACATATTGACAAAATTACAGAATCACATCACCTCTTTTGTGAAATACATGTTGTGTCCAACCTTCATAAGGAAAGAATGAGGCTTTAGGATTTAATCCAAGAACTCCCAACATATGCACAACCAATGAGACTACTCATAGCAAAGTTATTTTCTATTTTCTTCTCTAGCAGCACATGTTGGTTGTCACAAAATTCGTCCTTTCTGAACTTTATAATATCATTAATAGCTACAAGGAATGGCTACAATTCCCCCTATTTATTGAAAACTCATAAAATACCTCTTATTTTATAATATAATAGTGTATGAACTATCTATAAATTGACACACAATCTTAGTTTCTCTATATATATGACTATTGCAAGGTGCTACCACAAATGTTTGAATTCAGTCACCAACACCCCGTATTACCAGTATCTAAAAATATGTTCTCATATTTTTGTTTTAAAGGCCAAAAAATTACATTACTATCATCCTTTTAGATGGAGGTTGACATTATTGTATAAAGAAAACATAGTATTAGAAATTGAGACAAAAAATTGAAAAATATATAAATAGCTTGATAAATAGAATATTGTTCTCTCAAAAAACCAAACTAAAAAGTTTACAGAAGTTGGAATTCAAGAAAGATAATGAATTTATTACCATAATAGATAATATCCTCCAATTTTTCAATCCTTTTGCAGTTGTGAAGTTCAATTGTCATACTATTGTCACTAGGCTTGGCCATCACAACTCCTGTACAATCTAATAGTTCAACATGATTGTTTAAGTGAATATGACACATCGCTCTTGTTAAGCCTAGGGTGGAACCAACACTGAAAACATGTGATCTATTTATGGTATTTATAAGGCTTATTTTACCAATATTAGGAAGCCCCACAATAACAATAGTAATGGAAGTCTTCAACTGTAATATAAGCATGCCATATATAAAAAAACAAAATTATTTGGCATGTAAAGAAACACAAAACTATCAAAAAACAAAAGCTTAAGCATCTACTAAATCCAGAATCCTACACCTTTTCCTATTGAAATAGAACACATTTTTGAATCAATGTGCTTACACATATCAATTTCAGATTAGAGGAAATGCAAGGTCAAAGGAGTGGAATTGTAAAAGACTATGAAATAGTGAAAACTCATGTCAAAAGGAAATAAAAAAAAAAAAATTATCAACATACCTCAAGACTTCTAGATTAATTTTTCAACAACCTTAATAATGCTTTGTCTCCAAGAAATTCACTGCTCTGTTCTATAGGAGTGTGCTTGGTAATTTTTGAAGCTGTTTTCCATTGTAAATTTTACCTATTCTCTTGGGTGTAGCACATAAAGGATATAGTCGGAAGTTCTTCTCGAATATATTTGCACCATTTCTCTATAATCTCCCTAAGAAGAAGATTTGTCAACCATTTTAAAAATCAAGATCAATAATGCTAGAAGATAAGTGTCAATTATCATCTTTTTTTTGAAAGAATTTGGGTTGTGTTTTAAGCCCAGTCACATATTTCTTAAATAAAGAACAAAATTTTTCTTCATATTCTTAAAATCGTGTTCAAATTATTTCTATTATAAACTTGAATCAATGGAGCCCCTTCTTCACATAGATATAATATGAACAAATAAATTTGGAAATGAGTGTTAGTTAAAAATTGAAAATGCAATAAATGACACAGAGTACATGAAACAAAGACTTAAAATATGCTCTATTCGTACAAAATTCCTTGGATAATGTAATTAGATGTGACATGCGTTGAATATAATACATGGGGAGTACCATAAAGTACACATGAAAAAATAAGGTGGTAAATTTAATGGTGAATAATATTATGAAATATGACCTTCTTAATAATTAATTCCCTACCATCACAAATTTTCTAACATGACAAGGCTATACCATATTTACTTTGGTGTTGGCAATGGATATCATATTTTCTTATTTTACCTTTTTTGTTTGGCCTCAATAGATTTGTCCCTATAAATATATGCCTTCATTTTTATTTCTCTAGCCCATGTCTTGGAGGGGACTGAATCATTATGTCTCTTTCTTTAAAAGAGACAGAAAGCCCTTTTTTCCTCAAGAGCCACTACTTGTATTTCCTTAACAAATTTTCATGTAACACACACAAAATCATTCTTAAGGAAACTATTTTTTAAAATAGTTGTACTATGTGATTTACTGCCAAACAAATTTTCTAGTCATTCCCAAGCCTCTTTACCCTTTCTTAGGTTCCCATCCCATACTTCTCAATGAGATCCAACTAGACTTGTCAAAACTCAGGACATGGTAAGTAAATTCTACAGTTGAGAATTAAACATAATTTTTAGATAGCTTAAAACTAATTAAAACCAATAAAAAAATAGCTATATAGCCCATTAGCCTACTAGCAATGGACCCAAAAGGTGAAGCAAGATGAAATAACCTTTTTATCAACTTAAATATCATAATTATATGGTTGGCATCTGACTTTCCAATGACGTTGTTATCAACCCAAATATTATAATTAACTCCTCTTTTGTTGGGTCTCTACAACACTATTTTTATAACCCAAATTTTTATAAAGTAATTTTTATGCAGAGCATCCATCTCCATTTTGTAAAGCTCTGCACAACTACTAGATCACATAATGCATCACTAAATGACACAATATTTCAAGTAAATAAGGCTCATTTTTTAGTATTATTTTTATAAGAGGTAGGTAGTAGTAGTAACTCAGAGGCTGAAGAACATTGTAAATACACTTAGAGGAAAAAACACTTATTTTCATCCCAAATGTCTCTAAGTTATATATTATCTCCCTAGTTCCCACTGAAACTAGCATAAGGCCCCAATGGATGGGACCATGAAGGTATTTTATTGTTCATCCATCTTGTTCTCATCAAATAATAGACCTAGCCAGTTAGCAACTAATATATACCTACTAGAAACACTGATTGTATGGTCACAACAACAACACCTTGGGATTTATCTTAAGACGTTGCAACGTCTGAGTCCTTTTCCTTATCGCTATGAGAAACATAATTGTTCTTATTTTACTTTTAGTTATGTGTTGAAATAAATGAATATTATATTTTTTCTTCAATATCATGAATATAGATGTGTTGAGGTAAAGGTTTCTGAAAATGGATCTCATGGCTAGTAATTTTATATAAAATAATAGACTACATCTCTGTTATACAAAATGTAAAAAAATTTACTCAGAAAATAAATGATAGGAAAAAAAACATAAAAGCCTCGATATAGTCTCAAACAAGTGGACGATGTTCATTTTATACAAGTTACACTATATTGAAAATAGTATAGTACAATTCTAACAACAAGGATAGGAAAAAAATTTATTAAAGATCTTACTAGATAGAACTGGATGCATAGTGTTGAGAAGCATTGTCACTACAAGAAAAGTTATTAGCTTGGATATTGCATGCATAACCTCCTCACTATTCATTAAATCCACTGGAAATTTGTTTTTTGTGCCAAAAATAATGATCCTACATACTATTCCTATCATTACTGAGGTCAAGGTAACCATCGCTATTGCAAATTCTCTAGCCTTTGGGCACCTAGATCCAAGTTCATTCCATACTCACACTGCAGAAGAACAAACCAAATACAAAGATAAATAGTCATACTCTATTTTCTGGGCATGAATCAAATGATTTTATTCATTTCAATCAGAATATCATAGGGAAGAACTGAAACCACCCAATAGACCCAACAACCTCGTTGAATCAAAGGGCTACCATCATTTCAAAATTCCGATCCGTTAAAATTCATATTGCAAAGGAATAATGATTGACAACAAGATAATTACTATAATATGTAACATTGATGTACCAATAAATAATATTCTATACAGATATTGATTTTACAAATTATCATACCAAATGGAGATTGAGTATACTACAAATTTATGTATATTTTAGTCACCCAACTAAAATAATCAATATCATAAGAAACCAGAAATCCAGGCTTCCAATTTAAGAGTACATGATCAGAACAAGTACTTTTTATAAGATATGAATGAAATAATGAGTAAAACCATAGAGCATAGAAATAAATGATTGAATAAAACAAACCATAGTATCAGAACATAATCCAAGGAAAGCTTGACGAAGGTAGGAAAATCCTAGAATGCCAACCGTGGCATTCAATCCCATGAACTAGGAAATGCAACTGACATTATATATATCATCTGCCTTGCATCAACTATCACCCATGCAAGGTTGAGAGTTATGGATGCTCCTGGAAAACCCCATCCCATCTTAAAAATAAAGGGTCAACTCATTTATATGTGTATGACTGAAGTCACTACAACGATCTAGGCCATAGCCATGACCTTTCTTTACAATTGAAAGAGCTTCTGCATTGAAAAATTTAGTGCATAGGAAAATAATTGAGGAGCCATATAGATGGAAAATTTCCCACGCAAGTGAGAAATCTCATCAAATTGCCCAAAGAGCTTCAAAATAGTCAGTGAAAATATGTAAATGAGGCTTCAACTTGATGTTGTGACAAGAAGTATAATCCATGACCTCTTCATATACACTTCGAGCATGTTGTCTTGAGATTTTAGATCTTTGTGTTTGTTGTTTCATATTATTAGTGGCATGTTATTGTTAGGCTGATAGGCCTTTATTTTGAATCACTTCACCTTATATTTTAGTCTACCATTTTCATCTAGGACCCGTTGCTTTTGAAAGTCATCCAATCAAAGGAAATTATTTAGAAAAAGCTATTTATGAGAAGGAAATGTTGGAAATAGTACATGCACTAAAGAAATGGCGACCTTACCTAATGGGAAGAGACTTTGAGGTAAAAATTTATCATAATAGTCTTAAATACTTTTTTGAACAAAGACTATCTTCAGAAGAGCAACAAAAATGGGTCACAAATATGCTCGGTTATGACTTTGAAATCATCAATAAAAAAGGGAAGCTAAATGTTATTGCAGATTCACTCTCAAAAGAGGATGAAGAGGTGGAAGTATTGCTTTGTGTCATTTCTATTATCCAACCAGATTGGATAACCGAAGTAAGAGATGAATGGAAGAAGCACGAAGAAGTTTGGAAACTCATTTAAAGTTCCAACAAGATCCTAGTACATTTGATACCTTTAGTTGGAAAAATGATTCCTTATGGTACAAAGATCGCTTATATCTTTGTAAAAATTCACAACTAAAAAAAAATATTATTTTGGAATTGCACACTTCTCCCTTAGGAGGAAAATTAGGACTTTTTAAAACTTACAAAGTGAAGAAATTTTTTTTTGGAATTGCCTTAAATATGACATTCCAAATTTTGTGGCGAAATGTTTGGTTTTCCAGGAAAATAAAGTTGAGACAATTAACACCCCAGATCTTCTACAACCTTTATCCATTCCAAGTCAATATTGGGAGGACATTTCATTGGAATATATCAGAATTTTATCTAAGTCCAATAGAAAGAGTGTCATCATGGTGGTATTTGATAGACTTACTAGGTATGCACACTTTTGTGCATTATCTCATCCATTTAAAGAAAGTACATATGCTACTACATTTATGGAAACAATTTAAAAGATACATGGAAACCCAAAGATTATTGTAAGCACAGAGATCCCATTTTTACAGGAAATTTTTGGACGGAATTATTTTCTTGTTTGGGTACTCAACTAGCTCAGAGCTCATCTCATCATCCTCAATCTGATGGGAAAACTAAGATAGTGAACAAATTTTTGAATAGGTATCTTTGTTGTCTTGTATCTGATATACAAAAACAATGGGTCAAGTGGTTACCTCTTGTTGAATAGTGGTATAACACTTCCTTCCATACTGCAGCAAAAATTACCCCATTTATGGCAATTTACGGGTATCATCCACCATCCATCACATCATATTTAAGAGGAAATTCTAAGGTGCAAGCAGTGGAATATCACATCAAGCATCGACAAAAAGTTCTAAAACTCTTAAAGGATAACCTAAATTTGGCACAAAATTGAATGAAACAAGAAGCATATCAAGATCACAGCAGGATAATTTTTTATGTAGGAGACTGGGTATTTTTATGGCTAAAAGCATACAAAAAAATGTTCCTCAAGGAAGTGAATAAGGATAATAAATTATCACCAAATTACTACGGTCCTTACAAGGTGTTGTAAAATATTGGTATATGGCATACAAATTGGAGCTTCATGCTTCTTCTCGAGTTCATCGAGTTTTCCATGTTTCATTCTTAAAGAAGGTTATAGGTGAAAAAATTCCAGTTCAAACAATATTTCCACAACTTAATGAGGAAGGAAAATTCATATTGGAACCTGAAGTAGTCACGGAAACAAGAACTTGACAGCTACGAGATCAATCCATTTTAGAGTATCTCATCCAATGGAAGAACGTACCCATTGAATATTATACATTGGAGGATGATAATTTTATAAAGAAGCATCCAAACATACTCCAGTGTTGAGGACAACACTTTTTTGAAGGAAAGGGGCATGTTAGGTCCCTATACTACTATTGTAGTCCCTGATTGTTGTTAGTGTAACCCATTTATTGTTATTGTTGTAGCCCTATAACTGCCATATTGTTATTATTGATCCCTTGCATTATTATTTTTAGGTTGGATAGGATTATGTTGTGACCCCATGGAGTCCTACATATAGAAAGGAGGTTTTGTCATTTGTATCATCTAAGAATTGTTAATTTATGTAATGTAAAGGAGGTTTCTCCCTCGAAGTGGCTTATTTCTAAGGCATTGATATCTCATTTCTTGTATTGTTGGAGATGGTTTCTAAATAATTAACTATAAATAATCAACTCACGAAACAAAAGCTCAATTCTATAACTCAATCAGAAATATAGTGGTGCACCCTCATCTATTTTCTAGAAAAAGAGAAAGGAAAATATGATGTATCTGGATCCACATTATTTCATACAACGTGTAGGGCCTAATATCTCATCTCTTTGTTGAAGCCACACTTTTTCTCATCACAAGGAAATTTTGTACCCACTATTTTTGGATGGGCTTCTCACAAATGACTCATTTCATCTCATCAAAAGGAAGTTTTGTATGTACTATTTTTGAATAGGATTCTCATGAATGGCTCATAATTTGTAGTCCCTTAAACACAATTTTTTCTTCTATGGACACTAATATAAATTCATTTAATTTTATTTTGAAACAATTTGGTCTTCTATGGACACTAATTTAAATTAATTTCATTTTATTTTGACATAGTTTGGTCTTCTATGGACACTAATAAAAAATCATTTGATTTTATTGTTATTTAGTCAATTGGGAGTTCCTCTCTATCAATACAAATGAGGGAAAAAATTAAATGACCTAACTTGTACAAGGACTTCGTCATAAATTATACATCATATTTTCAATGACCATACCTATATATAAACATTGAATAACATGGATCAAGTGTTGTCAAGTTCTACTAAATCATATACAAAAAAAGTTACCTAGTCCTACTAATTGAACCTGTGTTGTCTTCCTTAATAAATCATTTAAATATATATATATTTCTCAATCAATTAACACCATTTTCTATGTTTTTAGATCCTTTCTCCCTCCTCAATGGATACTCCCTTATATTTATGGGATCTTCCATGGATATTGTGGGATCTTCCATGGATCTACATCCCTCCTTTGGATACTTGTATATACATTAGATTAGGATAATTTTGAGAGTGAATTTTAGCCCAAAGGCGAAATTTAAGGGGTTTTAGATTTTAGAGGGGCGAATTTTTTATATAGAACCTATTTTGTATAGTTTTGTATAAATAGCCCCAAAATTATTTTAAAAATAAATAATTATTATGGTTTAGCCAAGAAAAATAAGAGCGGATAAACCTGAAATGTTGCATTCGCCTTCGATTCACTGCTCTGTGATTTTATGGGGTTGTATTCGCCCCCGATTTACTAACTTGCAGGGTTTTGGATCTGCATTAGCCTTTTCATCGGGGGATAATTTTAAGAACCCCCCTAAATTTATATATATAAAAATAGGCGAATCCCCATGATACATAGGAAAAATGGAAGGCGATTTTATTAATAATATAATATGTATATATAATTTTTTGGCGAATCTCTCACGAGATTATATTATCCTGTAAAATCATGGCGAATCACCAGTACAAATGGTGAATCACTACTACAAAATGCTGAATCGTTGTCTAGTGGAGTTCGGAGTGTTGGTTCCAATGAAGATATGGTAATTGAACAAGGAGTAGAAGGAAGAGAACCACCGAGACCAAGCATGGCACATGGTGACTCGTGAGGGAAGTAGTTCTCGTGTAGTTTGGAAAACACGTTCTTCTAGTTCTGCTAAGCGTAGTGTTGTTTGTCATGCTACTACTAGCATTGATATTGAGGTTGGAGAGGAGTTTGAGGAAAGGTAGCAGTGGTGGAGAATTACAAAGAGTACCCCATGATGGGCTCCATTTTTCCCTTTGGTATTTGTGCCTGCAAGACCTTCTATCCATTGAACCAACAATTAGCCATTCAACCAACAATCAACTTGACTAAGTTGATTAGGTACGAGTCAACTTAGACTAATCTTCAAAACTATGCTTTGCACTATCCCATATTTATCATACTAATGCTACACAACATTGTGCATTTGCACCTAACTCTCAATAATTCTTTTCCAAGAAAAATCTATAATAAGAAAAATATTTTACTATATTCTAAAAGGTGAAGATGTCGAAATCATGCCACAAAGTGAAAGGAAATAAATATCTTTCCTCAAACCACCAAATATATAAAGAAAACAATAATGATTATAATAATAGAACTAGATCGCCCACGTATTGGTGTAGAAGTGATGGGGTGCACTCTTAAGGCACTCCATTCTTCAAGGTCACCGGTTCGAAACCTGTGGGTGGGATGGGAGGAGAAAAAATGGGAAGATTAGGATTAGTCTAAACAAGCAAAAAAAAAATTAATAGAGACGCTATTTATGTGAAAATAGGTCCCAAAATCATCAAATCCAGCTTCATTTCCTGTCACAAATAAGAATAAGCAAGACATTGTAAAAGGAAGTGTTTTTCATCCTTCACATTTCTAACATCGCAATGACATTTACTTGCATCCTATGAAATTCTAGGTCTTGCTCAATTCCTAAACTCCTCAAAGTTCATTTTTATTCTGGTAATGATGTTTTTCTTCTTAAAACTAGCTACAAGAATATGACACTTGATCTTTTGGATTATGGTTAATGACCAATTTTTAATATTTTGTTTTTCTCTTATTCTCTACTGCATTATCACACCATGATTTCAACTTTAATTTATATGCGATAGCAATTTTATTGGTGTTCACGTTTTAGAGTGGCCTCCTCTATTCTCCACTAGTTTGACTAAGATTGAGAATCTTTATGCCAACCAGTTTTATGCCACACCAAATTTTGACTGCATTTTGAAGCGATCTTAGGGAGCCACTTGTTTTCATGTTACTTGTCTTGTCCTTCTATATTAGGTACTTAGTCATAGGAAAACTCTCAATGGGTGAAAGACTAGCTTCTATAAGATAGGATAGGGTATATTGCATTTAATAAGATCATAAACTATAAAAAAACTTTTGGATTTTCTCAATTTCCCTCTATGATTCTATAGAGATGATGCAACAGCAAAATTCATCTCCATATAAGATAAAAAGATGAAGAGGTGTCTAAAATATGAGCTTCTTCTTCTTTTTCCCAAAACCAAAAATTTGTTGACCTACAATTGCACCTAAGACAAAAATTGGTTTTCCACTTTCTATTAATCATTTTCCCAACATTGTATTTCTAGTTAAGATTGTGATGAAGGTTGACTTCAAGACCTTATTGTATAAATTTCTTTGATTTGTTATTATCGCTCACAATTAACATAAATTACCTTTTTGTAATTGATTATGGAGCTGTCTTTAGTGCGACTTTTTGAAGTTTCAGGTGCCGAAATCCGGTGAAAAATTTTGAGGTAAAATCTTGGTTTTTGTTATTCAAACTAGTTTTTTGACACTATATATGGATTCAACACCCTCAAAAACCTGTAAGGCACTTCGATTGTGCAAAGTTAGCAATCAAACTTCTCTTTTCAATAAATTCCTGCCAGAATTTAGAGAAATTACACCGTAAAAAGTCACCGTAAAAGCCTTCAAAAATTCGCACTAAAGACTACTCGATTGATTATTACAACCTTTTTTTATTAGCGTTTACTCGCATAGCTATGCTAGAACAAAAATCCTTAATAATCCTCGCTTCTCAAAATGAGGTGGAGTCATGTCCGTAAGAACAATATCACTAATGTAAAGAAGAAAGGGGATGATTAATCTAGCTGAGGTTATGCAACCACAAGGCTACTTCTTCCAAACATGCCTCTAATTTGTCAATGTGAATTTCAATAAAGGTAGGGATAGGGGAGAATCTTTCTTAATTTCTATATTGCAATTAATTCCTTTTTATCAACCCTTAATATTCCTAGACATAACAATATCATTCTCATATAACCTTATCACAATAACTCTAAATGCAAAAGCAACCTTACACTTTTATAGTATATTCCAAAGCTTATCTCTATAATAATAACTTATAAAAATAATTTAGCTATTAATCCTTTTTCCATATTATTTTAATATTGATATATAATAAAATTCCTTTTAAATGTTTTTCAAAATTTCAAAAAAAACAGAAAGTATGGAATGATTAATTTATATTAATATGATTTTATTTTCATAAATAAGACTAATTTATATTTAAAAATAAATTATATATATAGATAGATTAATAAAATAAATTAAAATACACTTTATTAATTAAAAAAATAATGTTGAAACTTTTAATAATAATATGATACTTTCGAATCTGATTTAATAAAGTTTAATCTTATTAAGATATAATTTCTTCAGCATAAACTTATGATAACCATGAAAACAAGGTTCACTTTATCTTAATCTTGTTATTATTGATTGTCTCATTTTTTTTAAAGCAATTTGATATATTTAAAATGAGGTTAACACAATCAATTTGATATAATCCTACCTTCTGCTACCAACTTTGATCCATGCAGTAGAAATGAATGTGGAAGCAGAGAAAAATGGTGGGAGAGATGCAGTTATCACAAACCTCATAATCCAAACGCGAAAATTTTGGCATACCAGTAAATTATTGCAATACTTGAAGACATTGAAGGTTGATTGGGCGGATGGACTTATCACAGACTTCAGAATCCAAAAGAGAATTTTTGGTACACCAATAAAGTATTGCAATAATTGAAGGCATTGACTCTTGAGTGGGCACATTTTCTCCAATGATGTTTATAACCACGTAAACACTGAGAAGAAGAATGGGAGGAGAGCAGCACTTTTCAAATCCAACCTCCTTGTCCACAAGTGTAAAGAATTTTAGGTAGGCCGGTATGGTTGGTGGAAGAGATGCACTTATCAAAGACCTCAGAATCCAAACGAGAGAATTTTTGGTACAGCGATAAAGTACTCCAATAATTGAAGACATTGAATGTTGATGGGGCTCATGTTGTCAATGTGAACACTGTGAAGAGTCTGGTAGAGATGCACTCATGAAATCTAAGCCTCCTTGAGAATTTTATGTAGGCCACTATGGTTTAGAAATGATTGAAGGCATGATATGTTTAAAGTACAAATGAGTACTAAATGATCATAGAAACAACATTCAAAATGAGATTACAATTGTTTGTGCTAGTAACCATTGAAAAATTAATTACAATTGTTTGTGCTAGGAGAAGAGTTGACCACACATCCTGACCAAAATTATAAAATAAGGGCTACATAAATGTCTGCTTTATCATTTTCTTTTCTAAGATAAATTTGTTGAATATGTCCTCTTACCTTGTAACTTGTACTGTGTATAATTATGAGTTCATTCATTCACAACTTCTAACCTCTACAGAAATTACAAGCATTCTTATCACTTCTGCAACAGAACTGGATTCAAGCCAGATTCCCTCAACCTCTATGTCTCTTAGAAGTCAACAATCCAACCTCTGATGAAGGCCCTGAGAGAAGAAGCTACCCTTTACAAATCAGTTTTCACTAAGCTGCTATTTGGTCTCATCCAGTGCTAGACATAAGTCCATAGAAATTATTAATCTACTGTAGACCTACACATCTGAAACACAGACAACTGCTACCTACAACCAGTGTCACCTAATTACACATTGGCGTTGCTTCGGAATGATCCCAAGGCCTTGATGGCTGCTGCTCCCAGAATGTACAGGTGCTAGGCAGCAGCTAATGCAGCTCCAGAAAAAGGTCCCACCCAAAAAATCCACTGCACAAACAAAATCATATTCATCAGGCTTGTGTATCAACTTTAGCAAATACTTTCTCTATTGAAGTCAGTCAAACTCCTAAGGTTCGTGTATCATCTTTAGCAAATACTAGTTCCATTGAATTACCCTAATGTTAATACTGGAGCAATCCAACTGGTTTTAATGAAAAATGAGCATAACAATTTTTCAAAAATTACAAGCAATAGACTCTTCATTATGGAATCTACTAGTGTGTCTTTCATAACACTTTAAAATTACAAACAAGAAAGTGTACATAGATCTAATGCATAACAGAAAAACACTACATCCACCAGAAAACCCTAACCAGGAAAACAAATAAGCCTTGTCATAATAATATGGCTCTGTGAAAGGAAGCATGGTCTGCACAATGAGATGTGGAGGAAAGAGGGAGCCATGGAAGCTGAGAGCTGCTGCTTTTATGAAAGGACTTGTGGATGTGACTTCTATAAGGAAGTTGGGAATCTCCTCTATGTTGGAGAGGGAGTAAAAGGAGTCTCCTTGAATAGGAGCATGATCTATTCTTTGATTAAAAGGAGAATAGGGATATCATCCCCGATTAAGAGAGAGTTTTGGTTGGACTTTGGTTCTCCCTGTGTCATGTACTAGACCGGGACTAACAACCACAAGTCTAGTGAATGCATCATGGATAGGGAGAATGTTGACTTGTTCGGTTCTCCATGTGTCAAGTACTTTGATGGATTAGGGATAATGTGCTAGGTCAAGTAAATGGACATGGATAAGGAGAATGATGGATTGGATAAGTGTCTTGGACTAACATGCCCAGAATTTCCACTATTTTTCGAGCAAAAATGTGGCCCCGTTAGACTACTCTATATTTAAGTTGTAAGTCATAAATTCTAATGAGTGAGGTCAAATTAGACAATCTCCGTAGCTGCGATACCTATTTCTTGTCACTGTTACTTGGTCAATGGGCTGGAAATGTGACTGTTATAGACACAAAAAGGAACACAATTGGCATACATTTAATAAACAATTTTTGGTGTCATAGAGCTGATGAATTATTGTAACTACCTTCAAGCCTACCTCCCAATTGTTATAAAAAAATTTGCACTCGTTAATTTACATAAAACATAAGGTTATATGCATGAAAAAAACAAATTACCATCATCAAATTTCCATTTTGGAAGTTAGATAAATTTGAAATTCCAATAAATCTCAAGTTAATATTACATTTGTTTTTATTTAATTATTAAATATAATGATATAAACATTGTTGAAATCGACCAAGTAAAGACAAGACAAAGATGCACAATTTTGATAACTCAAAACCATATCAAATCCACCAAAAAAATCATACTTCTAACAACTTAGTAAATGCAAGGACTGAACAACATTCTCTAATAATTATACTTGCAGCAACTTTCAAGATGCAAGGACATTCTGTAATCTAATAATTATACTTGCAGCAACTTTCAAGATGTAAGGACATTCTGTAATCTAATAATTATACTTGCAGCAACTTTCAAGATGCAAGGACATTCTGTAATATTCAGATGAAAACCAAATAAAGACAAAGATGTACAATTTGAATAATGCAGAGCCATATCAAATTTACTTTTAACAACGTAAATGCAAGGTTCGAACAACATTCTCTAATAATTATACTTGCAACAACTTTCAAGATGCAAGGACATTCTGTAATAGCCAGATGAAAATTGCAGCATAATGTTATTTTTCTCCAAGACAACATGTTTGTTTGGTTCGATACACTCTTGTCGTTTTCTCTTTACACCATTCTTAAATATTTAAACATCTGATCTTATTGTCTAATCCAACTGATGACAATAAATCTTTAAACATCTGATTTTATGATCCGATACCACTTATGACAATGATGACCTAAATCAACACTCATGGATCTAAGCAAAGCTCCTAAATACAGAGTGAGGAAGGAAAAATCAGTACTACGTATATGAGATCAATATATGGGTGAAATGACAATTTTCCCTTTGGCTCTTCCACTTTCAAGATGCTTGAAAGCCTCCCTAACATTTGAAAATGCATATGGGCAAATGGGATCAATCACTGGCTTCAACTTCTCGCACTCTATGTAGCCTCTAAGCTTCTCCAAGTTGCAACCACTCGGATTCACAACGTAAGATTCTGCCCTCGGATGAGGTGAGGGGTTGGCAATATCTATAATTTTTGCTTTCTCTTTGGCAACCACATAAGATCTGTGCGAGTCTCCTGCAAAATTCAATTCATACTTCTAATCAATATTTTGTCCAGAACAAAGACATGAATCAGGAAAAGTGCTCAAAGGAAGTCCGGAATCATCATTGGATCCTTTTAGCCAAAATCTGCTTTTTGGCTTTTATAAAGAAGGAACTTTCAATGAAAAATGAAGATACACCTTACTTTTTACAAAGAAAAATGGCAAATGGTATATTATGAAGAATACAGATATGCAGGAGTAGATTCCTAATTTGATTTTGGCTTTCAAGGTTTTGAGCTCAAGAATAACTTTTGTTAAGCATCCTCATTCCCACCAGGTATGGGTGCTCTCCATCAGACATAAAATATGCAGACCAGGATGACATCAGACATAAAAGATGCAGACCAGGGTGAATATGTGGATTCCAGTTAGCAGCCAATAAGCTTTGCCGCTATACCAGAATCCAACTTTGTCCATTCTACATGATTAGTATTAGTGCGATTGTTATTTTTGCATTGTTGATAATGATTAAGACTTGTCTGGTAACGTTAAGTCTTAAAAGAAATAGAATTTGATCATAAATATTATGTGGCAACTTGGTAGGAGTGGTTGTTGACATGTATGGAAGATATAACAAAATGATTAACATAATTTGATTATCACAACTTGCAAAATAGCACGAATTTGAGTTAAAATTCTCCACACCATCACAATTTTGTGTAAAGGGGAGACTGAAACTGTATTAATTTTCCAAGATACTGATTTTGAATGTGGACTGGGAAAGCAAGACTGAAATTTAAACTCCATGCTTATTAGGCATCCAAACTACCAAAAAGCAGTCAGTGGGATTGCCAAAGACAGCAAGTTTTTATATAAAATTAGGATAAATTAAAAAGGAGGGAAAAGCCAGTGGAACCTACCAATGGTGTCAAAAACAAAGTCAAACTTTTGTGGTATTTGATCATAGCTTTGCTTCGTATAATCAATCACCATATCAGCTACTAATTGTCTCAAAAAATCCACATTCCCAGTGCTTGTAGTAGTTGCTATTTTTGAAGCTCCATATACATACTTGGCAAGCTGAACAACACAAATATTATTACAACTTCTGACTTGATCATATACAGAGGAAGAAGATTATCAGAGGTTTTTAAAAGAAAAATATAGTATTCACTTTTACCTGAATAGCCAGGCTACCAACACCTCCTGCTCCACCTACAACAAACACAGTCTGACCCCTTTGAAAATTTACTCTGTCAAAACCTTCCTGGGCAGTTTGAAGAGCTAGAGGAAAGTTGGCTGCTTCTTCAAAGGACATGTTTTCAGGCTTCAAAGCAATCAGACTCTCTTCCAGTGCTGTGTATTGTGTTAAAGTTCCACATTGTTTTGGCCTGCCTGTGTTGAAGTTTTGGATATTGCCATATACTTCATCACCCTTGCTAAATTTTGAGACATTACCTCTTTCATCAACTATTACTCCTGCCACATCACAACCTGGCACTACCTGAAAAAAAATTCAAAGAGACATGCAGTTCTGAAAATCCTAATTGTCTAAAAAAATCCACATTCCCAGTGCTTGTAGTAGTTGCTATTTTTGAAGCTCCATATACATACTTGGCAAGCTGAACAACACATACTTTAGCAGTTTGAAGAGCTAGAGGAAAGCTGGCTGCTTCTTCAAAGGACATGTTTTCAGGCTTCAAAGCAATCAGACTCTCTTCCAGTGCTGTGTATTGTGTTAAAGTTCCACATTGTTTTGGCCTACCTATGTTGAAGTTTTGGATATTGCCATATACTTCATCACCCTTCCTCCAGCAAAAGTCCAGATCAGTTATAGTTGGTCTTTTGTATAAGTGCTATTTTCATGAGTTGCATTGATATGTTGGTTTAGTCATTTTTTATTAAAGCAGCTAAGCTTTGTCTTATTAACTTCCCAGAGTCAGTCTGTAAGTTAGTTTACAATCATAATTGTTGGTTAAATTTCCAGCTAATGGCATAGACGTACTGCCTTTATACACATAGATACAAAGGCAAATAGTCTTAGATCAAATTTTGGGACTGATGACTATGTATTGCCTACAGGTACAGCTGGAGTGATTTTGTAAATCCTTGTATATTTAAGTTTAGCTATCCTTGTTGGTGTTAAAAAAAAAAAAAAAAACAAACAAACAAACAAACAACTTTGTATGGCAAAAGCATGTGCTTGGGGCCAAGAAATGGTTATATCCAGCCTACTCGTCCAACAGAAAGTGATTCTGAATAAAGATGCAGTGGGCAAGATCACTTCAATCATCCATATTAGTCCCCTAGTATCATGTCTACCCCAGTGTTTTGTGCAAGTGATGATTTTGTATGGCTTTCTATGAGTGAATTTTGATGTTGATGTTGGAGAGTAAATCTTCTTCCACCAAGTATCACATGCAGTTTTACACCAAATATGGCATGCAGCATTCTAGAACCACTCTAATATTTTCTTAGTCCAGTTGAGGATCCATATACACAGGTAGATGGTCATGAGTTTACTGCCGTAGTTCTGGCCTCACATAGTCTGCATTTGCTGTCACTGCTATATCAACAGTAGGACACAATTTTGCACAGGTCTCTATAGCATTGTGCACAGGGTCAGAAAGGAAGTTACTTATGAGATCTCTGTTAATGGGTGAGCCCGTATCAATAGCCACAAAAGCCTACAGAGAGAATGTCTTGTCAGCCATACATAAAAACATCAACCATGCAATGATACAACGAAGAAATAGAAAGGAAGTCTGCATGAAAAGTTAAAAAACTGGCCTGTTGAGTTAAAATATAGTCAAATCGAGGGGCCCATTTTCTCGACCCAAGTCGTGCTGTTGTTGAGAAATTGTCAACCATAAAGGAAACACCACGCGCATGCATGAAAGGATTTAACGAGTCCACAACTTCAATAACACTCTCATTAATAATCTCTGAGTACGAATGACCCTTCTTCCTCAAGATCTCAATCTGCAACCACAAATTCAATTGATGGATAATCTCTGCAAGGTTAGATACAAAAATAAAAATAAAAATGGTTGTTACAAATTATACCCTAGACTTCTTTCCAGCAGAATTACTTTGAATTGAGGACAGACGGTAAAATTTGTTGGCAGATTAAAGACATACTCATACATATTGCCAGAAATGAATAATTCATACCAGATTTATATATATTATAGACACATTAACTTAAACATCCAATGCCAATGTCAGTGGAAAAAACAGAAAATCTAGCACAATCAGTAATGCTCAGCAACTTATAGTTATCACAGAGAAAAACATTAAGAGGAGCTGCCCATGTTGAGAAAAGAAGCTCAAGATGACAAGTCAATGGAAGCAAAATCCCATAACAGTAATCTCAAGACAGAAAAGCCCCGATGAATTTTTAGACAGACTGAAATGCCTTGGAGATGAACATGACGATGACCAGAAAAATAAAATTGATGATTCCATTTAGGAAGGCTTTATAATCTTTAACCATGGGTCAATGCAAGTATTGAAATCTGAAACCCTATTATATAGTTTTTCCTGAAAGGTACAATAATGTAAAACAAATTCTATTTGTCATATGTTCCAGAAAAGAACCATAAATAAATCAGTAAAGCTTTCTACCTATGCCATCATCAATGCCACATAAACACCAGCAATAATGGATAAAGAGGACCCAAGTCACCAGCAAGCCGTACTGCACGAACACGTTCACCAACTTTCCACATTCTCGTTTCATCAATCTTACCCATGGGAAATGCTGGGAGCCCATCCTTTTCCTGTAGGATGAATTTGAGCAATTAGAAGCTCTGGTTCAATAGATAATTTGCTCAAGTAAATTAAAAGACCAAAAAATCAGTGAAGTTGCAGCCAAGCAAAAAGCTTACAAGAAACCGACGCCCTGCCATGACAACACTTCGGATCTCATTTCCAGAAGCTACATCCTCGTAGCACTCATACAAAATTTCCATGCAGGGATAATATGAAGCGCTGTATGCCATCTCAAAATCCCTCCTTCCTCCTTCATTCAGAGAATTGTATATAGCTAACAATCCCTGCAAATTGTATAATAAGTTCAAATTTAGAATAACCATAAGAAATTCAAACCATTTCAAGAGAAATAAAAATGAAAATCAGTGTATGAAAAGTTGTATGTCCAATGTGCCATAGTAGAAAACAACATCCTATGATCATTCTATAACCAATGAACAGAGATCCCTAAAATCTGCTTTTAGTTTCACCAAAATCAGAAAACACCTTTGTCGAGATAGTTTTTGATATGATCCCAGTTATTCCTTCCACAGTATTTTTGTAAGCAAGTTTTTCATCCATTCCACCCTCGGTATATCGTCTGAACAATGCTTCAACTATACCATGTATAGCTCCCAACAAGATCCCTGTAAATCATAAAAGACCAACTCAATCCTAGCATGCCAATTATAAATAAAACAGAACAAAAGGTCCTTAAAATAATAGTTACCACGCTCCCCAAAAATATCACTCTTGTACTCATCCTCCAGGGTCGTTGCAAATGTAAATGGTGAACCCAAAGCAACTGACCATCCCAAAGCAACATCTGTTGCTCTCCCATCAACATCCTGGACAAAAACACATAAGAAAACTCCATAACTTATTGAAATAGCAATGAGTTTGTGATTTCATTGAAAGCATAAGCAGCAAAGAACTTTTAAACAAAATTGAAAATGTGAATATATATTTTCAAGGTACAAACACCTGATGCACAGCAAAACTAGAGTTTATTCCTGCACCATTAATCTCCTGGCCCTGGACATACAACCGTCTCAAAGATGGTCCCATGCCCTTTGGACAGACAGCTATCACACTAATGTTCTTGGGGAAGTCATCCCCACAGGACTGCAAATGCCCCAGTAAAAATCCATGAGAGAGACCAAGTATGCTATTTGGTTTCATTGCAGAAAATATTTTCTTGTAATTTTCTGCCTGCAAGATCAGAAATCAAATTAGAGGGGGTTTGCTTTAATTGTACAAAATGCCCACCAATCAATAGCATTCACAACCAATAGAAGCTGAGTATTATCTCTCCAATGGAAAGATTCTATATAAAATGTGCCACAGTAATATAGAGAATGTTGTGCCAACACCCATGCGACAGTCGGATATCAAAAGTAATGCAAGGTCATGCCACACAAAGTCTCTGTCATTTCACCAAGTGTTCCATTTTTCCTCACGAAAATCCTGTTGCATGTGCTTCAGCAAAATATTTGGAGCCTTTCCTCAAGCCAACTCTTTGTAAACAAGTCAAACCCTACAATCGTGATCTCCGACCATACAGAATTGCTAGACAATGATTACAAACAAAAGATGTATTTTCAATCAAAATAATATTGTAAACCAAAAACCAATAGACCTATTATTCATGGGAATCCTACCAAAATCCTAGCTATCACGAGTTCATTGCATGAAATCGAATCGAAGAAACATAACAAATCGGGTCATAGTTCAAATAATTAATCTACCTTAGATGCGAAACTTTAAACACGAATTTCACCTATGTTGCACCGAGGATTCGACGAAAACGGGGAACATGGGACAGGGGAAACACATTAAGAGGGCATATGGAAGCAAAATTATCCCTAAACGTAAATACGTAAATGCTGAGGGCCCGTGGTGCATCGCAAACCCTAGCATCATCAAAGGGCGAATGCAGATCCAAAACCCTCCAACTTAGTAAATCGGGGGCTAATACAACCCCATGAAATCACAGACCGGTGAATCGAAGGCGAATGCAACATTTCATGTTTATCCGCCCTTATTTTTCTTGGCTAAACCATAATAATTATTTATTTTTAAAATAATTTTGGGGCTATTTATACAAAACTACACAAAATAGGTTCTATATAAAAAATTCGCCCCTCTAAAATCTAAAACCCCTTAAATTTCGCCTTTGGGCTAAAATTCGCCCCTAAAATTATCCCTGAAAATCACATCTTTTAACTTAGTTTTCCATTTAGGGACCACCCCCCATAGCTAACCTAGGAGATAGCTTAAACGGAGAGAGTCGGGAATAGGTGACAACCCCTTCTGTGAGTTCCTTGCCACTAACCACACCTTGTGGAGTGAAAGGCTTTTCCCGCTAACTGTAGGTAGGTGTAGGCAGCAAGTGATAACATTTTTGGGTGCCGGGGACAAGTCTTCTTGTGCTTGGGAAAATGACTAACTTTAAGTTTTGGCATATTTGAATTTTAGATTTATATTCTTGCTCAAGTGGCGACTCCACTCAATCCTAATTTTGCAAGAGTTTCTACTAGGAGAAATTCAAGTGGTCTAGTTAGCCCCTCTCCTGATCCTGAAAGGGTTTTTAGAGAGAGGTTAAATAGACTTTCTCATAGTAGAGCTCTTGCTAGTGTTGGGAAAGAGGCTATTTCTGAAATTCATTTGTTGTTTCAAGAACAAGTTGAGCCTAACATCATGAATGATCTTTTTGCTCCTTGTAACTTTACTAACATTAATGGCTATCCTCACAATATCCCTGACAAGGCTATTGAAAGGTTTCCTTCTTTTCAAGGTAACAATGCCATTAGTGCCGCATCTCATGTGAAGAACTTTAATGTTTGCATCTTTAAGTGGTGTAATGTTTCTAACTATGAGGATGTAAAGATGAGGCTTTTCGTTCTCTCTTTGGAAGGGGATGCTCTTGATTGGTTCACTGAGCAACCTGCTAACTCGTATGATTCTTTATAAGAAATTGTTAATGCTTTCATGGGAAAGTATGGAGAGAGAAGAGAGAATAGTCATTTGATCAGTGCCATTAGCACCATGACGAAAAATAAGAATGAAACCATGGAGGATTTTAACAAGAGATTCAATGAATTGGTTAAAATCATGCCTACTACTGTTAAACCTCCTGATGAATTTCTCTTATGTTCCTATCTACATTCTTTTGGTGTTGACACTGCTTATGAGTTTAGAAGAAAGGAGCCTGCAACTTTGGGTGTAGTTCAAACTGAAGCCTTGAAAATGGAGAGGGCCATAAAGCAATCAGGATAATTTGATATTCCTGGTTTCACTAGAGGGCCATCGAAATCGAATGACTCCAAAGGCAAGGCCAAGGAAGAGGCTACCCATGATCCTATTAAAGAATTAACTCAACTCATCAAGAGCATGGAAGCAAACCACATTAAAGAAATGCAATCCATGCAAAGTAGGTTGGTGGCCATGGAAATATCACAAGTGCAAAGATTCCAACCTAGGCCAAATAATGGATGGAAAAAGAATAAAGGCTCCCAAAGATTATAGACCTCCAAATCCATTGGAATCCACCAACATGGTATATCAAATTCCCCCTTTTTGTAGGCCATGTAATGAGTTCCATGAAGAAGCCACATGCCCATATGTAAAGAGAATTATGGAAGGTAGCATGTTGGGAGATGAACATGTAGGAACTAGTGGTCAAATCAATATGTTCTCCATGGAAGATCAAATATACACCATTTAAGGAAATCAAGAGATTGACCATAGTCCTAATAATCTTGGGGTTGACAATATGATTGCAAATTTTG
This sequence comes from Pinus albicaulis, assembly GCA_034641835.2. NCBI lineage: Eukaryota > Viridiplantae > Streptophyta > Pinopsida > Pinales > Pinaceae > Pinus > Pinus albicaulis. The sequence continues at coordinate 139,234,069 of CM076572.1, read as the reverse complement.
ACAAAGTCACTAAGATTTTTTGGGAAAAGCCTACAGCTGGACAAATTCTTGCTATGGCAATGCACAAAGGAATGACTTATCAGAGAAGGGATATTCAAGATCGGCATAATCACATAATTTTTTCTCCTCCTACTTTAAAATTAAATTTTGACTTGGGAAATTGGGTGAATAATGCAAAGGTTTCTATCCCAGTAACAGAGATTTTAAAGATACGATCTCCAAGGGCTAAGTTACTAAGTGCAACTGAAGTTACTCAAAGGGAAGAAAATCCTAATAATGAACCAGAAGATGAAGAAATTGTATTGAAAAGTATGAACTGTTATGTGGGGAACGGAGATCATCTGCCATTTTATGTTTCTTTGATAGTGAATGATCGTCTTTTACGCAACTGCATGCTTGATTCAGGGGCTTCATCAAATGTTATGAAAAATAAAGTCATGGAGCAATTGAATTTAAGGGTATCTAGGCCCTATCACAACATATGTTCAATGGATTCTAAAAGAATTGAAGTGTGTGGGATAATTAAAGATTTACAGATTTTCCTAGATGTATACTCAGATATAATAATGACTATGGATATTGTTGTGATAAATGTTCCTGATTCATGGGGAATGCTCCTATCAAGAAAATGGGCATCAGATTTAGGTGGTAGCCTTCAAATGGATTTATCATATGCCACCATCCCCATGCCAAATGATACCTTTGTCAAACCTAATCAGGAGTTAGAGAAAAGATATCATGTTGAGGATCCAAGGAGACCCAACAGTGAGATTGTCTATAGAACATGCCAGACAGGAAGTGATGTTGTGTTGACAAATTTTCTTCCCCCATTAATAGAACGGATTCAAAATGAAGAGATTAGGCATAGCTCAAAAGGCTTGGGTACTTCAAATCTTCCATCAGATCATTTTCAAGACAAATTTGTAGGATTGATAGTAATTGCATCATCATCGCCATCAAAAATAAGCAAGAAGAAAAGAAAAAAACGAAAAAATAAAAATGATATAAAAATGAATCACCAATTTTGAGCAGGATCAAAACTCAATGCATCAAAAGTCGAAAAAGGAAAACGAAGAGGTTTGGTTTATCTGATGGCCACAAAAAGGTTAACAGTGGGGCAATTCATAGTCCTAAGATAGTCAGAATTGGCCAAGGCACATAAGAGAAAAAGCCTATGGATTTTCCTGTGAGTAGGTAGGTTCTCAAGATGGATTTCACCAAAGACATTTGATGCCATCGGGCATCCTGTGTATCATATTCCTAACCCTATCCCTTGTAAATTTTGTTTAAGTAGTTTTATTTCATGAATAAACTATTATTTATGTTTTCTAGAATAAATTTCAATTTTTGTACTTGATTTTATTTGATGTTATTTTGAAGGGATACTGCTAATATATATCTTTGGTTGGTGGATGCAGATTCCAGGTTCTTGCACACTATCACTTCATATCTAGCATGCATCGCCATATGGAGCTCAATGTTGACCACTGGAGTGGCACGTGATGATAATGAGAAGACTTTATGCCCAAGGATGAACCAGAAGACATTTGTACTATTAGATATTATCAATTCAACAGAGTTTTGAAACTCTACTTCTACTTCTTATCATTTTCTCTTGTACTCAGAGTCCACGCCCTATGGGGAATTGTAATAAGTGATGCCAGTAATGATGAGTTTTGACTCAGTATTGAGTCTGTAATAGGCCTAGGTAGTCTGGGACCTTGCCAACAAGTGAGGATTACTATGGGAGGTTTTTTTTACTTAGTTAATTATCATCTCTCTACTAGGAGTTAATAATTAATTGAGTTTTTTCCTTCAATTTTACCCCAAAGCCGGAGTACGGCTTGATGGTGAGGTCATGGGTGACTCTTAGTGTCTAGAGTCAATTTATATTACCATACTAGATCACAAAAAAAAATTCGTGGAATTTGGTTAGGTCTAGGTAGTGATTTTTTAATTTTTTAGATTTCCCACAAGTCGAAAATTGCAATAAAAATTGTAATTGAATTGTAATAAGTGTTGTTTAGAAAAGTTGTATGGGGTATGAGTAATAAAAATTACACCTCTCATGCTCAAATTTCTACTATAACACACTTTGAGGGGTTAAAAATGTGTTTTGAACCCTCAAAACCCACTTTTCCAAAGTTTAGTGGGAAATCTGGCAATTAATTAAGTCAGAAATTAAATAAAATGAGAAAAATAAATATGTACGCATGCTAAATGACGTAGAAATGAGGTGGAAAATTATGGAGGAGTTAAAGTGAAGTCCCAAGGTGATATGGACTCCTTAAATCAATGAAAAAACATGTTCTCAAATAAAATTGAATTTCCGGCATTAAATGAGAGTTGCTTACTTGGAAATTCAAATTTGTGAAGTTAGTGCATATTTGGGAGGATTTAGGAGAATATTTGGTGGAATTTTTTGTGGAAAATTATCTCCACATGGGTTATCAACTATATACACATGTCATTCCATCATAAAATTCGAATTTGGCACATATGGGGAGAAGAAAATGATGTCCACTTACTAGAATTCGATTTTTACACTTGGCATTGGAGGTCCACTTACCAAATTCGAATTTGCCTTGAGATCTCCTCCCTCTCACCACTTGACATATGGTTCTTCATTGGGATTTGCTCCCAAATTTCTCTATAATGGAGCCATGGGCTCTCATATTGTAATAATTGTTTACTAGCTATTGTGCTTGCGGAAGCGCTGCTGCCTTGTACACTTTCAAAAATATCAATAAACACTTTGGAGTTTCATTCATGAGGTGTTCCTACTTTTGGAGTGTGATGAATTGTTGATCATTGGTATAATTCCTTTTACTCATGCTTTGATCTAATTTGTTTCCATATGCTCTTATAGATTTGTTAATGTAGAGCTATCTTACATTGACATTTGATTTAGGAGTATGCTCTAGGTATAGAATGCTCTAGTTGGTTTCAAATAAATCTCTAGAGTTTATTATCATTGTTTATTGCTAGATCTATATGGAACTAATTCTTGATTGAAGTTTTGTAGAGGGAACATCTTGTTGGGATCAAAGAATCAAGTGTTGGGGGAAGTCTTTGGAGAGACCAACTCACTCTTGATACATTCTCAAAGGAGCTCTCATTTGTTCTTTGAACCTTCATAGTCTTATCTTACAAAGTGGTTTTGCAGGGGTTTTGAGACATAGCTTGTATACAAGCCAAATACTTCTAAATTTGAATATCTTTTAAAACATTATACTTCATTGCTTTCATTTGCTATCTAAGAGCTTGAAGATAACTAAGCAAAGATGAGAGTTTACTCGAACTCTTTGTCTTAGCCCTTTGTAAATTATTGTGAAATATTTTGTAATTTTATCTATCTAATATTTGATTGGTTTTGTAGCCCTTTTTCGAATTTTTTCTTATGACAGCTTGAGTGGACAACTACAAGAAATTATTAACAAGTTGTTGCAGGACCTTTGGGCTGAATTTCAAATAAGGAAGATAACTTTCTCTTCTTTGGTTGTTGGCATAGAAGAGGCTTGGATTTTCTTCTCCTATTGTAAAGTCTGAATTTATTTTGAGTTCTTAGAAATTCTCACCGAAGAAAAGTCTATGGTCTCAATTTTTATTTGTAAAGACTTTCCTTGGCTTAGAAAAGGCCTCATGGTCATTTCCTTCTAATAAAATTAATAAAAAATTTCAGTTTTTGTTGTGGGAGCATGGGTTTTATCCATTGGCATCCCTATCTCTCCATTTCAAAGAAGAGAATTTGTAGATGGATTGACTTAGTGGTTTTGACATTTCCGTTTTCTTTCACATCACATATGCATGCTCTAATTGGGAAGTAACACAATTGCATAGTCCTTTAATTTCTTAATTTGCAATTTCATTTGCCATCACTTACTTATGTTTTGTGATATATTTCTCATTTGGATAAGTTTCACAATATACTACAAGTAAAGAAGCATAGCACTTTCAATTTATGGCAATTTGAGTTATTGTTCTAACAGTGAAGAATATTTAATTGAATCATATCCATCTTTTACATAGCACTTGCAAACTCACTTTCATATCATTTAGGCATTTCACTTTTCATACTAGAGTTGCATCTCTAAAATTTACCTCCAACTTAAGTTGGTTGAATAGACGTTTTAGGGACCCTGTACCTCTATTGGACTCCTCACTGTGAGATCCAAATATTTGGGCGAGGGTGAGGTCTGATGATTAGAGTTCAATTGTAACCTTGCTTTAGAAATAATTAATAAAGTAAACCAAGAGCACTATCTCATCACATTTACTTGCAAAGTTGCCAAATTTTTTTCTATCTTAATGGTTTAAAGATTCACATGAAAATATTATCTCAAGAAGCACTTTGGATGCAAGCATTTTAATTCCTTAAATTTTGCAGCAAGTTAATTCTATGGTACTTGAAAATTTGTTTCTACTTTTGCAACTTCATTGCATGTCGTCATTTTAATGATCATTATGCTTATGGATGATTGATATATCTTGTTTCATTGGCAAATACCTTTATTTGGTGTTTCAAATTTAATTGCATGTTGTGATATTGGTCTAACATTTGAGTTTTTCTATCATCTCATTTACATTTTCCAAAAGTAGAACACTAAATGTTTCCTTATGAGCAAGATAGTTTCTCATGCTTTGGTTCATAAATATTTTTATCTTGAGAGCATTTCTGATATCTTGTGCTAACAGTCTTTTGTTTCCATTTCAAGATTACTGTGTCCTCATCTCTTTGAGAATTTATTTTACTTTTGAGCGCGTTATTTGTAAAGGCATTGGTTACATGGTTTGTCATTATTTCAAAGTTGCTCATGAATCTTAAGAAGTAATCTATTTAACTCTAACAAATCTCCTAGAAACTCACATCTTTTAACTTAGTTTTCCATTTAGGGACCACCCCCCATAGCTAACCTAGGAGATAGCTTAAACAGAGAGAGTCGGGAATAGGTGACAGCCCCTTCTGTGACTTCCTTGCCACCAACCACACCTTGTGGGGTTAAAGGCTTTTCCCGTTAACTGTAGGTAGGTGTAGGCGGCAAGCGATAACATGACCTAATCACACATTCTGGTGATGTATATGAAGTTGTATTTCCTAAATGTCTATCTCTATGCATCTTAGCCAATATGGAAGTTTCCTTTTGGTCTCTTCCTACCTCTTGAACTGCTACAATGGCCTTTTCCATTAAACACTTCATTTTCCAATAGAGATGGATATACTTCTTGAATGGGGACCCTCTTGTGTTCCTGGTATCACCATAGGTTCCATTTCCTCATCTGGAATGTCTTCCTGAACTTTGGTTTTGAGGTCTCACTCCCAACCTCAAATCAAGCCTTTTACTTGTGCCAGTGTCCCTAGAGCATAGGCATGCAGTAGGTTTTCCATGATTTCCTTACCAGGTTTTCTTCCTCTTTTACTAGGTCCCACATTATCCTTGTCTTTGTCCTTTCTTGTATTGCCAGTTGGGCCTCTTTTTCCACAGCATAGACATGTAGTAGGATTTCCATGATTTATTTACTAGGTTTTCTTCCTCGTTTACTGGGTCCCACATTCTCCTTATCTTTGTCCTTTCTTGTATTGCCAACTGGGCCTCTCTTTCCAACATCTCCTTTACCTACTTTCCCTTTCACTATTTTCGTTTTTGGTGGGTCTCTTAGCAGTTGTACCTTCACCTGAATCCACATTGGGTTCTCACACGACTTCGAGAGACCAAAGAGTGAAAAAAGCTAGGAGGACATGTTCATGAAAACAGAGAAAAATCATTGATTTTAGTCACACTAACTAAAATCCTCTCCTGTCTATTGAGGGTCAGATGTTTCCATCCCACCACCTCTGCCTTATCACTTTTCACATGATTGCTTTCTCATGTTCCAACATCTCTGCGAGAGTTCCTCTTCATAGCTAGCGACAAACTCAAAGAATCATGCATTTAGCATACTCAGTAGGACACATCATTGTGTGCATGGCTCTATATTCTTAATTTTCCAAAAAATATTCTTCAGAGTAAGAACCTACCTCGAGGATTTAAGAACATATAGTAGAAGTGAAGAACTCGTGGACATATACAAAATATTTTACATAAGTGCACATTAAAACTTTTTTTTGTTACTAATATATTTTTAAGCATATTTCAATATTAATTATTATTAAAATATTTTATTCATAATCCACATTGGATATTTTACTATATAAAACATTAAAATAAATTTTTTTCACATTTTTTTCTATATATAAATATATATGAAATTTCAAATACCATAGTAAAATACCAACCTACAACCCAAAAAACAACTAATGGTAAAACTTCATCTATATTTATATATGGAAAAAATGTTTAAATGAAATATTTTAATGTTGTATATAGTAAATATCCCATTTGATTTATGAATAAAATATTTTAGTATGAATTAATATTGGTGTATACCTTAAAATATATTAATTGCCAAAAACCTATTTTAATGGGAAGTAGATATTGCCATTTCTATTTAGAGAATTTTTTCTTTTTATTTTAAGAGGGACACGTGTCAACTCCAAATTGATCTCAACAAATATGGAAAATTCATTTGTCTTAGAAAAAATGTTGGTAGTAAAAATTTAATGAAAAACCTAATTTAATTAATAGATATTTTTTGGGTCAAAACAAAAATCATAAATTTAAGTTGTTTATTTTACAAATTTAAATGCTTAAGAATTTTTGAGAACACTGAATTTATTTATATATTCACAAAAATTTTAAATAACAAGAAATCGTATTCTCCCCACAATTATATTATTAAATTGTAAAAAAAGCTATTTTACTTACTAATTAAATTATGCTCTATCTATATATAGCTTGAGTGGGTCTTTGTATTTTTTCTTTTTTTAGTTTTCTTATTCTTAATAGTGAAATTGGTGCCCAGAAGTAGGTTGCTTGTCCCACAAACAAAGAAGTCTAATACACCAATTTGATATCTTACCTAGCCGTAATCTTAAAATTCTATATATATTGTTTTAGAGTAGTCTTTAGTACGATTTTTTGAATTTTTTTAGAGTTGTTTTTTCTTTCTTTAAAATCCGACAGAAATTCATTGAAAATAAAAATTTAATGAATAACCATGCACAATCAAAATGCTAGAAATTTTTTAGAGTGTTGAAAACAAAAACAATCTCCCAAAAGAACCGGTCAATGCAGTGGCATCAGAAGTTGTTGGTTGGAATATCTGACTGCGCTGTGGTGAGTTGGAATATCTTCACGCCTTCCTTGCTACTCGCTTTTGTTATGCCGGAGGCGTTTTCTTTGCGAGCTTGGGGTGAGAAAACACTGTTCACCCCAGCCAATGAGAGACAGTTTTCCTATCGCGCATGGATTCAGATTCCACTTAAAAAAAGCTATTTTACTTATTAATTAAATTATGCTCTATCTATATATAGCTTGAGTGGGTCTTTGTATTTTTTCTTTTTTTAGTTTTCTTATTCTTAATAGTGAAATTGGTGCCCAGAAGTAGGTTGTTTGTCCCACAAACAAAGAAGTCTAATAGACCAATTTGATATCTTACCTAGCTGTAATCTTAAAATTCTATATATATTGTTTTAGAGTAGTCTTTAGTACGATTTTTTGAAGTTTTTTAGAGTTGTTTTTTCTTTCTTTAAAATCTGACAGAAATTCATTGAAAATAAAAATTTAATGAATAACCATGCACAATATAAATGCTAGAAATTTTTTAGAGTGTTGAAAACAAAAACAATCTCCTAAAAGAACCGGTCAATGCAGTGGCATCAGAAGTTGTTGGTTGGAATATCTGACTGCGCTGTGGTGAGTTGGAATATCTTCACGCCTTCCTTGCTACTCGCTTTTGTTACGCTAGAGGCGTTTTATTTGCGGGCTTGGGGTGAGAAAACACTGTTCACCCCAGCCAATGACAGACAGTTTTCCTATCGCGCATGGATTCAAATTCCACGCCTTCGCCGTACTCTTGGCTCGAAGCAGATTCATCCCCTGTGCATAGTTGCAGATCTTTGACGCATACAATGCCTTGTAGACATCATCGACCAATTGCCTCTTGTCAACGGTCCCTCCACCAACCAAAACATCAGGCAGGTCAGCCTCTTTGAAAATCTTTGCAGCGGCCTCACGCTCCTCCTTCAGGCCACTGAGATACCTGTAATCAAGCGAGGCAACAATTGTGGGTGCTGCAACAGAGAGCTCTGCAGTCTCCTGCACAGTCCATTTCCCAGTCCCCTTCATTCCGGTCTTATCCAATATCTTATCTACAAGCTCCCCACTGCCATAATCATCCTTCACAGTAAAAATATTGGCAGTTATCTCAACTAAAAATCTCTTAAGCTCACCTTTGTTCCACTCCGCAAAGGTCTCCGCCAGTTCCTGATTGCTCAGACCCCCAACATGCCTGAGCACATCATAAGCTTCGGAGATCAACTGCATGTCTCCATACTCTATGCCATTGTGGACCATTTTCACAAAGTTCCTGGCCCCTCCATTGCCAACGTACGTAACGCAGGGCCCGTCATCGACCTGCGCAGCGACCTTGTTGAGCACGTCTTCGATATACCTGTAGCGGGGTAAAATTTTAAAGGAGACATGGCCTACAAACAAAAAATTCAAAGAAACCATCGCAGGGAGAATGGAAATTTTAATCATTTGAGCTAATTAAAAAAAAAAATGAGAGCATACCCTTTTGCAATAGGTGATCTATTTTGACAGCAATTAGATATCCAGGCACTAAAATTTTCTCTCACCTGTAAGCCTCGATGGTGCCACCAGGCATTAGCAACGGGCTATGGCGAGCCCCCTCCTCACTGCTAGAGACCCCCATTCCCAAATACAGCAAGCCCTTTTCAGTGACCTGCCTTGCCCGCCGCTCCGTGTTCTCGTACCACTCGTTTCCCCCATCGACGATGCAATCACCAGGCTCCATGTAGTTAGAGAGCGTGGAGATTGTCTGGTCCACCAAAGCCCTGGCCTTAACAAGGATGATCACCGACCTCGGCTTCTTGATCGAGAGCACGAAGTCCTTGGGATCGTAATAGCCCTTTAGGGACAGGTCGCCTTCATCCCGGGCATGCTCCAGGGTTTCGTCCACACAACTTGCTGTGTGATTGTAGAGAGAGATCAGAAAGCCTTTCTCTGCAACGTTGAGGGCTAGGTTCTGGCCCATCACTGCCAGACCCGCCAGCCCGATTCTTGACAGTGCCCCCGCCTCCATTGATACAAAAAGAAATCCATAGAACTCGAACTCTAAACCTCTTGCACAAAAATGAAGAAACTTAAACACTCAGATATGCCACGATTGAACCTCACAGGAGTTAGGATATCAATGTATAATAAGAACCCAAAAACCTCTTCGACAGAAAACAAGAAGCTCCCGCACTTGAGTGCTTCTGTGCGGTCGACAGCTCCTAAGTTCGAACCTCACAGGTGTTGAGATATCGATGTATTCAAGATTTCTGCTGTTATTCCTGCTCTTGCAAGGATTTAAGTGTCAATTCTGTTTGGTAGGTGGCAAACTGGCACACTTTGCGGAAGCAAAAGGCGAACTGGTTCTAACATTAATATTTTCAAGATATTGGAGTTTATGGAATTTGTGAGAAGGGAGCTCTCCATTGTCCTCAAAGGCAATGTGACCTGCCTGCTGGTGGGAGAGACTCCAAAGGACCTTGTGAAAATGGGGCGTTGAATATTCTGTCTTCAGCGTTGTAAAAATTCCCACTTCAATGGAGTGTTGTAGAGGTTTTTCATATCATGTGGTCGTTATAATTAGGTGGTTCAATTTGACTCTATAATATTTGGTGGGCATTTATCAATATTTTTATATAATAACAATTATTTATTCAAATTAATGGGCAACTACCATGTGTAAAATAAATAATTCAGCATGATGATTTATGTGATGGTTAGATTGAGTGTAATGGGGAATTATTAAAATATCATAATGTTTAATATGTTAATACTCGATTTTAGTTTATATTTTAATTTTAATATTTTTATTTTAATATTAATATTTTTACGCCGGAGGCATTTTCTTTGCGGGCTTGGGGTGAGCAAACACTGTTCACCCCAGCCAATGAGAGACAGTTTTCCTATTGCGCATGGAACCAATAATATTTCGCCACGTGTTTGTCATCTGTCAGATTCGGCAGCATCTGCTTGGGGAATCCGACGGCTCACCTTCGTTCTGCACCAGATCGCGGGCGGAGCCATGCTTGATGGAAAATCATGCCTCTTCTAATAGCTGGAACGCCTCTTCAGAATAGGGATTGTTTCCTGCGAGCAAGTCGAGGATCTGGGCATGAAGGCTCTGAAATCACCTCTGATGGAGTATGCGCCTTACAGAGTGCCAATTCTCAAAGATGAGAAGCGGACCACGTTTTCTCATTTCTGTGTTGGAGAGAACGTCGCAGAGGCCTCGGATACATTGATTAGAATGTGGGTGTTGGGATTGACGGAAATTCTTTATTACAGCTTAGAAGATGTTGTGAATAACGCAGCCAGTTTTTTTACCACCGTCTAGAGCACGCCTCTGCTTCCCCACATGGATCGGCAAGTAACTCATCTTTACCTCCTTTCAATTCTCTGTCAAGTTATTTGTCCAAAATTTTCTGCTAACTTAGGCGGATTTGGTGTTACAGGTAAGTTTTTCCTGTGTGAAAATCACGGCCATCTATCCTCTTGCTCTTGGAAAGAATCATCCACTTGCTAAGAAACTCGAGAAAATTTTGGGCATTAACCTCAAAGGGAATTGACCACGTTTCAAAATTTCAGTGCAGACCACTTCTTTGAAGAGTCTAACCCTTGTGGGGATATAACACACTATACTTTCATGAACCTGGTTGTTTTGTTCTGCCTAACATCCATGAATTTGAAACAATTTAAAATCGAAACTGCTGATGCTTGCTTACAGTGCTGCACTCTATTTAACTTCTCACTGGGCTAAACCTGCAGCTCGGTTGGAATGGGTCTGGAAGTTTTCTCATCTACTAGGGTCTAAAATGGATGTTTCTCCTTTTGGTAAATAGATTTGAGTTTGTTTTACAAGTTGGGGTTTTAGTTTTGGGCTCCTCCCATTCAGGGGTTTGGGGCCTTGGATTTCAGGCATTTAGATTTTGGTTTTTCACCTTGTGAGGGTTTGAGGATATCCTACTTTCTGACCACGTTTTGTCCGCTCAAGCTATGCCCCTGTCCTTCTTCGTTCCACAGTTGGTAGCAGCAAGCAACTGATAGATTTCAAGGTATGTTGCATGTGATGCTCAATGTCAAGTCCCGAAGGGTCCCTGGGGTGATGACCGACGAGGAACTTTTTGCAGCAGAAAATGATATGTTTGTGGATGAGTCGGTGAATTTTTGTGGATCAGTCGGTGGGTAATGAGGGTTATGAGGAGATGTTGACAAAGAAGGAGAAAGAACAACTGGAGCAACCTCTGAGCATGGGGAATTCGGAGGCCATCGAAGAGGAGGGGGCGATATTATATGGCCATGTGGACCGAGATGAATGCCATCAATCATCCATCAATTATGCCATCAATAATATTGAATGTCGTCAAAGAATAAATCAAAGAGGTTACGAAAAGGAGCCACCAAATAATTGAATGTAGTTTACATTTTTCCATCAATAATGTTAATGTAATAAATTTAGCTTTAGATTAATTTAGAAATTTTAGCACATTCTTATTATTTAGAATGAGTAATCTTCCAACATTATTTAAGTTGAGCAAATGATTGTTGAAGTTGAGCAAACAACATATTTAATTTTCAGAGTTTGAAATCTAAAAATTCATGTAATCAATCAATTGTAGATTTTACCCCTCATAAATTCACATTCATCATGTTCCCTAACATGTACCACAAAATGATTCATGTCTCCTCCTTCCGGCGTTCCCTTGCACCCCCGGTGCGATTACTAGTATTTAATGAATCAACTAAATGAGGTAATCAATGTGGATAAGTGGCGAGCGCGGTCTCCAAATGAAGTTATATGATGATTGCTTTTCTTGGAGGCTCGGTGACAGCACAGCAAGCATGAGGTGGTTTTTGTAACTGCCATCCTCTCCTCACAACCCGCTGATTGGAAAAAAGTAAGGAAGAAATTGAATCACATGTGATGGGATGCATGAAGGCAGCTGGTTAGGGTTAGGTATTATAGGTCCGAATGATCTTCACTGGCGCTACAAATCATTGAACTGGGGGCAATGGGGGGCTTCTAAGCAAGTCCAGGGAAACACCTGAGATGTTCCTTGTTTTATTTTGTTGTTTTCAATATAACTCCTTTCAATTCTCATACACGAGAATTGCAAGGTTTCATTTGAAGGTTCCATGTTATGTTTTGTTTAATAAATAGAGTTTTTTTCCACCTTGTGAGTTACTAATAGATTATAGATTAGTAATAAATTATAAATTAAAATTATTTAAATAAAATATATGTTTAAATAAAAAATTTAAAAAAATTATAATAATACATTATTTTTTATATAATAATATGCATATATATATATATATATATATATATATATATATATATATATATATATAATTTAAGATGGGCTTATTACTCAAAACCTTATAGAAGGACTAAGTAGACTTGTAGGGGGCAATAGATTCCAAATCTATGATTCGAGGAATAGTTGAGGAGACGAAATCTATACACATAAATTTACTTTTGTATTTAGAAATTAAAGAAATATAAAATAATGTAATATACATTTTCTTTTTTTAACATAGGAAATGATAAAATGAATACAACACTATAAGATGTTTAGTTGTAAGAAAGATTGCTTTTATATTGTGATATTTTTTTATGTTTTTTCTATTTAAATTATCATTTTTTTTATACTTTATTATTCAAAATTATAATTTTTTTTATACTCTTATTATTCAAATGCTCAAAGATATAAGAGAATTTTCTTATTTCTATTTTTTTTCTATTGTAATATCTTTTTTCTTCATCACCACGCATGTAGACATAAACATGTACAAAAAATGTGAGAGTCATAACTGGCTAGAATTGAACTTGCAAACACCTAAAATTAAATGTAAATTTTGATTAATGGCTAACTAGAGGAGGGGACACACAAATCCAAAGCCTAAGGAAGACGTCTTGTTGCGTGTGATGAGCAGGTCATAACTAACAGGATTAAATTCCTTAAAAAACTTCCTGACCACTAAACCACTTGGGCTGACATAAATTAAAGAGATGGGATTGGCCATATGGAAAAAGGATTGTGCCCATCCTCATCCCCCTCGTGGATCGAGGCCAAGGAGGGATGTTTCCTTAAGAAGAAAAGAGGGGAGTCAATGGGGAAGGCAATAGAGGAGATTGGAAAAAGAACAAGGAGAAGACAATAACATTCAGTTGAATGCAGGTATTACTAGAGTGAAAGAAAGGAGCAATTATAGATTGTGACTGAGCCAATACAAGGTGAATTGGAATGATACTCCCCTATTGATGTATTTTTTAGGCCATTAGATTGATTGTCTAAGTGTGCGTGGTCACTGGGAAGATCATTGGATGACTGCATCATATTGGTGCTTGTTGTGTGGTTGTTAAACCACCTGGATAGGGAAATTTAAGCCACTGTGGTGCTCCTTGGAAGAGTTTTTAAACCACCTATACAATTGAATACATGCCCCTGTAGTGCTTGGTATGAAAAGACAATTGTGAAACCACCTAAAATGTGGATTCAATCTCCTAATACTAAACAAACCCATATGGACCTTGGGTGAAGCCTTGTGATTGAACTCAAAGAAGTGAGTCACTACAGTATTAACTACCAGAGAGCAGTTGTTAAACCACCAAAATAGTGAACTCGATCCTGTGGGAATCTTCCAAGAATTGGTGTGAATTTCCATGAGTAAGTGTTTTGTAGGTAAATCCTCTCTACGGACAGAGACAATCCCTCTAGCCCTAGGGTGGGTCTAGAAACAAAGGGACACACTAAAGTGTTGTTTCCTAGTTAATGACTAAACAAAAGACACGGTAGATTGATCTACCTGGAATCCAACATTGTTGTCGTTGTCGAAAGAGTAGCAGCCTCTCACTCCTGCCTTGACAAATCACAATATGTTCGTTGTTACGCTCAAATACCTGCACATAGAACAAGAAACAAGAACACCATACAACATAATGGTTTCACTCATAACTATTAGCCAATCAAAGAGGGCTAAACATATCGCATTAAACAAACATCATAACACAATAGTGGAACCAAACAATAGTCATGTATATAAATAAGTAGAAGGAAGTGGTACAACCGATGCTTTGACGTCGCAGTCTCCTCCAGCGGGGTTCAACCGAAGCGCGTCTCAGTACTTGTCGAGGGATTCGGATGGGATGAGGGCATGGACTCGAGCTCTCTCGATGAATTTCCTCCTTGATCTATCTTTTTCTCAATTCAACTCTTCAATCTATGCTTAATTATTCAGCTATAGTAACAATCCTCCAAGTTAAACTATTTGATGAGAAAAGAGATAGTTTCTTTTATAGAGGACAATGAGGAGGTTGGGATCCCTAAAAAGGTGGGAGGGAGTCCTATCCTTTAGGAGAGTTCCAAGGGAGGTAGAAACTACAAACTAAAGGAGGGATTCCATGGTTGTTTCAGTTCAACCACTCCCAATGACTCACCCTCGAGGTGGTTGGAATGGAACCTCCGCCTCTATTTTTAAAAAAAATTCCATAAACAGCTTAGCGCAGGTGTTTAACTGGGACAGAGTGCCAACTGGGGCGGGTTCAGTGTTAATTTTCCAGCTCGGTGCAAGAGTATAACTGGCTACTCGCACCAAGGAAAAAAGAAGGGTTTTTACAGTCCTGCTCAGGGAATTTTCAACAGGAGGAATATTGCTCTCATGTAAAAGGATGCAATGATGGTCTTTGCAAGGCATGACACTTCTTATTAGTCATAGAAATGACCCTCCAATGTGCAAGTTGGGGATTGCAGGGACAGTGACAAAATGCTATGTAACAGATGCCCCCTAAATCAGGAGATTTGAGGGAGAGGGAGGGGCAAAATTCTTTATAAGAATGTGTTCGAACCAAACACTGTTGTCAGAAAACCTACAATTACAAATACAATTGATATCCATGATACATGAACACGTGGCATGGGCACAGCCATCCATAATAGAGTACAATAAAACTGATATCCGAGGTATGGATGCAGCCATCCAGTAGTAAGGATCAACAAATAGACTCAGGTATGGTTGCAACCATATAATCAAAAGAGTCATCTAATAAGTCATGATAATCCACAAAAATTCGCAGCCTAGATTTTATTAACCAAAAATCAGGGTCTTGCGCTCCATCTCGACCCAAACAAGTACAATTTCAAGCATGTGAATGTATGAGCTGAAGTCAAACATGCAAGAAAATTGTCTAATTACCAGCCAATGATGAAATCCGTTAACAGATGCGAGAAAAACCACCAATGATGACGATGGCCTTCAAGGTAGAAAAAGTACAATCTACGGAATGTGAATAGTGATCTGACGTCGAACACCTGTATAATCATTCGATCGAAGGGTAATGATGTGAACCTGTGTCAAATGCGAAAAACCTACCATTGAGGCATGCAGACTCCAAGGTACCAGAAGGGAGTCTCTAGATAAAATTCCTGGATAATGAGCTGAAGTCGATAGGAAGTGACTTGGTCGAAGGTGGGCCATAATGTTTTCCACATCATCGACACGAGACAGAGGATCATGATGAAAGTGAATCAAGACTAACAGGGAATCAGAGGAAAGTTGACAACTGCAAAGGCAAACTTCTCTTGAACATATCAGTGACACGACACTGAATTTGGCAGTAATTGACATCAAAGTATCTGAGATCATGATGATGTAGCAAAGAGCAGATGAGAGGTCAAAAAATATTACCCAAACCCATGGAGGCAAAAGTGATGAAATGAGATGTCCCCAACTCGACATGAATGTAGACAAGTGCCATGTTCAAGAGTGACATACTACCAACATAACTAAAGCTGGGTTCCATTTTGCCCCACAGTTTCTGCTGAGTACCCCAATTATTTTTTAAAACAAGCTTGAATGGGATAGCATATGCTTTCAATGTAAGTTTGTCCTTCGGACAAATCCAACCTAGTACATTTTTCCAGCCCTAGGAAGGATGAACTTGAGTAACGTCATGGTGATGAAATCCGATGTCATCAAAGTTTAACGAGTCTGACAAAGGGAGAACTCGGAATATTTTCTTGTTTAGAGAGTTTGAAAAGAAGGAGGAAAAGAAAACTCCAGCAATCCCTTTTCGTAGGTAGTCTCACAGATCCGAAAAGGTAGAAAACTGTGTCTGAGAGAACCTCTTAGTCGCAATAGGCTAAGGTATTCCTTTTTTCGTAAATAATCCATCGCAGCTCGAAAAAGGGTTAAAAGTATACTGGGTATATATCGTTTCGCAGCCATTTAATGAGTTTGAAATGACAAGACTCTCGGCAATATTTTCAATTTTAGAGAGTCAGAAAAGAGCTGAAAGATGACTCCACCTAGAGGAATGAGTGGTATTAAGGGTAGCAACTAGTTCCAGTGATGGTGGAACTACTCAGAAAAAGTAAAGGTTAAGAGGCTGGCTAACAAGACCACTCATTGCAGCGGTTCCTCAATAATGGTAAAACAACCAAGTGAAGGCATATGATCGGCCAATCAGATGGGGACGGTGGAATGAGAAAACCAAGCTTCATCTGGAAAAACAGGCTGACAAAAAAAAAATCACGAGAGGTAAAATAAGAATCGTTTCAATTTTACACAAGCTTGAAACAAAGACAAACTATGCTTTGGATTGGTTTCATTTTACACAAGCTTGAAACAAAGATAAACTATGCTTTGGATTGGTTTCATTTTACAAAAGCTTGAAACAAATATAAACTATGCTTGAAAAACGGGCATGCCCCCAATATGGTGATTCAATTCGAGGTACATAACCCCAAGCTTCAGTCCATCTGAAAGATGGATGGAGTGAAGGTTCAGACATGAGATCAAGAGAAAGACTCGACTGGGACTTTACGAGATCTAATCAAAAGCTCGAATTGAACAGGGAACCTGTTTCATTTTTTAATGAGGTTGTCATAGTAAAAGAACTATCCTCATAAGAGCTTGTTTCATTTTTTAAGGAGCTTGACACAAGAAAACAAACCGTGCCCCGACAAACTTATTTCATTTTTTAAGGAGCTTGACACAAGAAAACGAACTCTGCTCCGAAGAGCTTGTTTCATTTTTTAAGGAGCTTAACACAAGAAAAAGAACTATGCTCCTAAGACCTCATCATGTTGAATAAGAAGTCATGGCTTCCAAGAGGTTCTCATTTGATGGGAGAACAACATCTTGGAAATCAGGACCCAATGCCCCCAGCACACGATGCACATTGGCACTATCACTGAATACGGACACGGGGCAGATAGCCACATAATTAACCTGTGGTGGGGAAGATACAACTGGTGGATAAAGACCTGGAAGAGATGATGGTAGGCCAGCTGCCACATCAGGACCAAAGAATGAAAGTTGATCAATGGTCAGGATCCGACCTTTGTGTGGAAAACAGATCACATAAAAGAGGGAAGAGACAAGCGCACCCATGGAATAAGCATAGTCACACCCCAAGAGTAAATTGAAATCCAAGGGGCCTGGAACAACCATCATGTCTATATAGACGGTTTTCCCTCCCAAAGTAACAGGAAACTTCAAAAGGATCCCTAACAGTTGACTGGTTCTTCTGTTAAATGCCAACATATTCTGCGTAACAGGCACAAGCGGTGGAGAACTAAAAGCTTTCCAAATAGTAGAAGACAAAATAGTAACAGACGCACCTTCATCTATAATGGTACCAAGTACAACCATATCGAAGGCCTGTACTGTGATCTCAAAAGGCACATAAGAAGGAAGGCAATATCGTGCAAATCGACTCCAATCAAAGGAAGCGACCAAACTACTTGGAGGGGGTACCATTGAACTGAGATGGTCAACCCCTGGTGTTACCAGAGCAAGAGGAGAATCCTCCTAGACCTCTATCATAGGAGCAAGAGGAGAAACTTCTTGAAATATAGGGACAGGAGAATATTTCTCCATGTCTGAGGAATTTGAAGAAACAAGAGGAAATTGAGGGGGATGAGATCCACTCTCGATGGAAAAGACCTGATGAACCATGGGCGAGACCATATCAACCGATTCCACGAATAATGATTGGTCGGGAATGGATTCATGAATTTAAATTTTCGGGGGAGCGGGATCGACCAAAGATGATTCTTGACCAATCATTGAATCAACTAGCAGAGGACTCGAAGAAAGCTTCTGGTAACCAACTGGAAGGTAGGGTGCAGAAACAGTAGAGTTTTCCAGCACTCTTGTGGCTTCATCCATGTACGAACAAAGGTGAATGAGATGATTCCCTTCACACAACTTACATGGATTTGTGATCTTACCTTGTCTCTTACGAGTCTTATCAGTACTAGTCGAAGATGTTTCACCAACATGACTCCTATAAGCCAAGGACAATGATGGACGGCTGTCAAACCATACTTCAAGCACCTTGGGAATGCCAAGGAAATCTCAAAGAAAATGGTCACCTTTGCACAACATGCAAGGGAATTTGAATTTTTGTGGAAGGTTGGATGGTTTATCAATGGAAGGTTTCCTAGGCGCAACAGCTGCATCATTAGCCTCTTGCTTATCTGACTTCTTCTTCTTCTTCTTCTTAGCCACCTAGTTATTGGGATCCAAACTTTCACCAGGAAAAGTAGAAGAGGAGGATGAAGAAACAGGTGAAGAAGGGGAGAGGTCCACTTTAGAATCAACATGATGTTGCTCAGGTGGAGGAGATGGTTTTACAGAGGGTGGAATACTCGAGACCACAAAGGTTGAGAATAACCAAACAGGAAACCCAACGGTTAATCCAGGAAGGGACAATGTTGCCATATAAGGAGCACCAACATTCCCAAAAGCAGCAAAAGGACCAGGATTCCCTTCGGAGGGGATTCCTTGGTTGGTAAACTTCGGAAATTGTGCCATTGGAAACAACCTTAAAACAAATTACTAAGGAAGATAACTTTAACTAGGAATATTTCGTGGGCGGTTAATTTTTTAAGACATTGAAACAAAACTCTACCGTTTCGTATTTTAAGAGTCGAGAAATGGGCAAAAGGTGACTCTATCACTTTCAGGTTGAAACGAGCATGAAAGGGCAACCGCTCGAGGATCTTTTCACTTTTAGAGAGTCACGAAAAGACCAAAATGACTACTCAGGTAATCTAAGCAAGAGGGTGTACCAAGTTTTCGTGAACTGCAATATACACCTTGGTGATCAAATGAAAGAAAAATGACCAAGGACTTAACATATGTGCAGGTAGTCTCCACGAATGTTGTGTTCAGTGTATCATGGTTACAAGGCAATAGACTCAACTTCCTATGGATAAAGGATTGCAAACTAAAGGGTCTCCATTTATATACGCGATGATACGAGGAGCGCAAGTTCATACTAGTGTTGTCTAATGCTAGATGGCAAATGACAACTACTAGGTTTAACAACGCTGGAACACGTCACTAGCCTAGACCTCTAAATGTGATCGTTAAGTTTCAATGCTTCCTTATATTTATTGAATAAATTTTAATGGTTGATCTTGAATTATGTCTCAGTTTCAAGGCCCTATCAAATGTCATATGACAATATTCTATATGCAGCTATATGAGAAAAGAAATCTTTCAATTCGATGAATGCTATCTAGTTAAGGGAAGAGTTTCAAACAATGATGCAAAATACTGCAAACTAAACTCTTTCCTAGATTTAACAAATAGTAGTTATGCGAAATAATCAATTCAATTTCAATGCAAAGAATGCAAAACATATTTTTTGTTTAAATTTTTCAAATGAAACAAAGCACACAATGCACTACTTCAATAAAAAATAGGCATGAGCTTGAGTACACGAATGTAGGGATTGGAATCGAATGGATCAACCAAATGCACAATGAACACAAAAGAATACTCAAACGAATGCTGCAATATTTCAATCAAAAAGAGATATTTTTCCAAAACGACCCAATACAAGCAATGTAATCGATGCCTAGATCAATAAGGGGAAGGATCAATCGATAAAATGAAAATACCATTCAACCAACAAAACACTCAAACAGATCATGAAAACTCAGCACAATTAACCCAAAATGAGACTGACAACAATCAAAGAGACTTGATCTTCAAGCAGAAAGCTTAGTACAAAAGACACATAGAAACCCTAAGGCCTTAAACTGCACCAATAAGAAGATGGAAAAAAAACTGAGAAAAGACAATTTTACAATGATAACAACAATCTCAAACGCTTTAATTACGGTCAATAAATAACCCAGAGGCAAGAAAAATTGACCAAAAACTCATAAAAAAAAAGGATAAACCTAAGACTGTGAGGCTGTATTCAGTGCCAAACAGGGGTTGGCGCGATTGCACCAAGAGCAACCCACGCCAATGGGCTCGACTGTTCAAATGAAAAGAGCGCCAAGCTATATAACTATAGAAACAAGGCAAATCCAATGAGAAGAGGTCAAATCTGACACTCTGGAGCTGAACAGAGGATGGCAAGCAAGCTGACAAACTAGAAAAATACAAACAAGCAAACCAATCAACCAAAAAATGACCCAACAAGTCAAGACAACAAACTCGCACTACTCCCCAGCAGAGTTTCCAATTTGTTTTGTAGGTAAATCCTCTCTGCGGACAGAGACGATCCCTCTAGCCCTAGGGTGGGTCTAGAAATAAAGGGACACGCTAAAGTGTTGTTTCCTATTTAATGAATGAACAAAAGACACACTAGATTGACCTACCTGGAATCCAACACTATTGTCGTTGTCAAAAGAGTAGTAGCCTCTCGCTCCTGCCTTGGAAAATCACAATCCGTTCGTCTTTATGCTCAGATACCTGCACATAGAACAAGAAACAAGAACAACATACAACGTAATGGTTTCACTCATAACTATTAGCCAATCAAAGAGGGCTAAACATATCGTATTAAACAAACATCATAACACAATAGTGGAACCAAAAAATAGTCATGTATATAAATAAGTAGAAGGAAGTGGTACAACTGATGCTTTGACGTCGCAGTCTCCTCCAACGGGGTTCAACCGAAGTGTGTCTCAGTACTTGTCGAGGGATTCGGACGGGATGAGGGCATGGACTTGAGCTCTCTCGATGAAGTTCCTCCTTGCTCTATCTTTTTCTCAATGAAACTCTTCAATCTATGCTTAATTATTCAACTATAGTATCAATCCTCCAAGTTCAACTAGTTGATGAGAAAAGAGATAGTTTCTTTTTTAGAGGAAAAGGAGGAGGTTGGGATCCCTACAAAGGTGGGAGGGAGTCCAATCCTTTAGGAGAGTTCCAAGGGAGGTAGAAACTACTAACTAAAGGAGGGATTCTGTGGTTGTTTCAGTTCAACCACTCCCAATGACTCATCCTCGAGGTGGTTGGAATGGAACCTCTGCCTCTATTTTTAAAAAACATTCCATAACCAGCTTGGCATGGGTGCTTAACTGGGACAAAGCGCTAACTGGTGCAAGCTTAGTGTTAATTTTCCAGCTCGGCGCGACAGTATAACTGACTACTCGCGCCAAGGCAAAAACAAGGGTTTTTACAGTCCTGCTCAGGGAATTGTCAACAGGAGGAATATTGCTCTCATGTAAAGGGATGCAATGATGGTCTTTACAAGGCATGACAGTTCTTATTAGTCACAGAAATGACCCTCCAATGTGTGATTTTGGGATTGCAGGGATAGTGAAAAAATGTTGTGTAATAGTAAGAATCCCCTCATACTTTGGATCTACCTCTGAGGTGGTCAAATGCAAGAAAAATTGCAGTATAGTTGGCCTATGGTTGGGTGGAGAGTTGAAGTCGCTTCTTCAATTTCCAACCATATTAAAAAACTTAGATAAGTCTATTGCATATTCATACTTGAATTTATGGATTGTGATGTTCCATATTATGTTCATGAATGATACATGATTTTCGTACATTTAGGAATGAAAATGAATGCCCTAACTATGAATTTCACAATTATTTTTATGGTTCAAACATATCTTGTATGTCCATGAATTTAATGGGTGCCTAGATTGTGTTGACAATTTTTTATTTCATGATTGACGTGAGAAATTGTGTGTCTATTCTCTTTCTTACTCTCTCAATTGACAACAATGGTTCATGAATATATTAATTCATCCTATGTAGAGGGATTTCATTGTCTCATAGAGGGACTACAATTCCTCTTGTATTGATATCAACACTTGTTTTCTTACACTCAGTTAATTGGTAATATAAAATGCTTCCAATGGTCACTAGGATTGATAGAGTGTAGAAAAATGATATGTAAAGAAAATCAAGGCCTTACATAGAGGGTTTAAAGGTGAAACCTTGTTTCCTCGAAACATTACCTTGTAAACCTCATCAAATTTTCAGACCTTGGGCTGATCAATTGGACATGTGCGTGGAGAGGCTTGATGCAGATGAGGAGATGTGGGTCATCGTCCATTGACCATCATCCACAAAAATTACGTGTGTGAGGATATAAGTAACCCCTAATGCTGAGGCACTGAGATGACATGGACCAATGGGCTCTACCTTTGGTATCAGACCTTCGCAAAGCTTCATTGTACTCTGATTACTGCACCATATGACACTTGGATGATGGAAAATGATACCAATCTCGAAAAGGAAATGCTACAATCAAATGTACTGAATGGTGGCATTAAATTTTTCTTTGTACTCAGCCTCTGCTAATGATGAAGCAATGGAAATTGTCTTCTTGCTTGATATAGGTCGACTCCTTCTCTGCAACAAATCAATTTGGAGGAAAAATCTTCTATTTAGAAAAAGAGGTATCAATTCCTATGTTGGGATCAAGGGTTGATTCTCTTTATTCATGGTTGCATGCTAATATGGATTCCCTACAACTTTACCATGTGTTTTATGATCAAATGCACGTACTTTATACGCATGCATGGGCATGCTTATTGTAGAGCTATAAAAAGGGTCTCTTTCACCTCTAATTACCTCACATTAATATGTCAATCCGGGAGGGTTTTGTTATTCCAAAGAGTGTCTCAGTCTGAGGCTATCACTTGTCAGAGTAATGCT